>NW_026506087.1:0-33661 GCF_026875155.1 Cherax quadricarinatus
TGGTTTTCTGTGGCGGGTTAGTGGTATGGAGCATGAGAGTAGGCTGTGAAACGAGAGAGTAGTAGACGATAGGGTAGGGAGATGAGGACTTGAGGGCGAGTGGGGGGGAAGGGTCTTAGGTAGTGATGGGTGGGGTTTGGGGTGGTGGTCAGTCGAGCGAGAGTGTAGGGTGATAGGACTGGAGAGTATGCGGCGGGGGGCGCAGGTCACACTGGGGGGGGGGGGTGTGGGGGGGGTGTTGGAGTTTGGGGAGGAGTTGTATGGGGGGATTGGGGATGGGGGGTTTGTTTTAGTGTTGTTTTGTGATATTTTGTTGTGGGGGGGGGTTGTGGGGTAATTATGTGTTTGGATTTGAAAAAAAATGGTAATTATTGAATAATGAAGTGTTATGGATGAGGGGATTTTTTTATGGGATTTTGAATGATAATATATAATAATTAAGTTCATCAGGGTATGCTTGAAGAGGCTTTGGAAATGTTCGCGGCTTTTCACTGAACCCACATAAGGATCAATTGGAAAACGAAATATGGATCCCAGTACAACTTATACAGATGTGACAGAGTAACAGGCAAAAGGTGGGGGGTTGGCCTGTACATGCAGAGTCACTTGTTTGCACAAACTCGCTAATATGCCTCAAATGATGTAGTGGAAGTGTTTAGGCAGTAAAGGTCGAGGAACCGAAAACCTAGTCTTGTGATAGTCTACAAAGCCTCCGTATGCAACATCCCAGCAATTCCGAGGTAACAGCTGTTAAAAATAGACCACTGTCCCTTGGAAAAACCTTCTCAGCTCCATCACCCAACATCTTTTTGCTCCAGGGGCTACACAACCTTCCCCACCCCAGGCTTCAACACCGCCCCACCACAAATAATTCATACCACACCCCTCTTGCCTCTGGGGGGGGGGGGGGGGGGGTGGGGGTGGATATAATGCTGCAAGCACCCTCCCCCACCCGCGAGCATTAAAATCACAGCACAAAAATTCAATTAAAACCATCCAAAAAACTAGCCACCAATACATGAGAAAACACTAGACCTCATCATCACACCTAACCATGATGATCCTGAAAAGAAAAAACACCATCACAAAAAACAATATACTCAGAGTCACGAACGGGGGGGGGGGATGGAGGGGGGGATGTGAGGTTCGAGGGGGGGGGGGGGGGGGGGGGGGTCAGGGTATGCGCGTATCCCCATACCGCCATAATGAGATTAGTCACGATGGGATGCATCAACACAATTCAACATCCAATAGACAAAAACAAGAAAAGAGGGAGCACATCATGAAACCAAGTCTTACACCGATATAAGCGTGGGTGAAGATATACTACCAACACAGACCCAACTTATGCCTAGAACAGATTAACTCCGGTGGCACTCGATGTATGCACAAGGTCTTATGATCGTGCTTCTAAGAAAAAGTAGGAGTAGATGTAAAGACAGAAAGAGAACAGGTGCTCCCCTTTACAGGCGACGGAAAAGAATAACAGAGCGGCTAAAAGAGGTCAATATATCTGAAATTCGTAGGGAGACACTGGTCAGAGAAATCGCAAGCAATCGAACTAAGCTAAAAGAATCCTTTAGGAGTCAGAAATCGCGGGAAAGACTAAAGCATAAATGAAATCGAAAGAAACCCAAAGTATTTCTCTCCTATGCCAAATCAAAATCGGAGAACAACGTCCAGTATGGGCCCCCACTAAACAAGATGGTCCACACAGATGACACAAGGAATGAGTGAGCCTACTCAGTCCCAATATGACTCAGTTTTTTAGGCAAGCCGCTAAACCAGACTAGAGTCGAAGATCAAAATGAATTTTTTATTGAGAGAGCCACAAAATTTTGATTAACACAAGCCTATCCGATGTTATCCTGACGCCAAATGACTTCGAACAGGCGATAAAATGACATGCCCATGCAACTCTGCCCCAGGGCCAGACTCCTGGAACTACTGTGTCATCAAGAACTGCCCAAGAAGCCCCTATCACGAGCCTTTTCCATCCTATGGAGAGGGAAGCATGGACAACGGGGTCTCCCACAGTTACTAAAATCAACAGACCTTAGCCCACTCCAAAAGGTCCAGTAAAGCAACAGCAAAGAACTACAGACGCAATAGCACTAACATCCCATATCAAAAAAATCTTTGAAAGGGTCCTAAGAGTCAAGATCACACGCAATCTAGAAACGCCATCAGTTACACAACCCAGGGCAACATGGGGTTATGAACAGGTCGCTCCTGTCCTTTCTCAACTATTGGACCCATACGACAAGGTCCAAATGCACTAGAAGACAAAAAGAATGCAGATGTATATAACAGACTTTGGCAAATACATGCGGGGGGTCTAGGGGGACCATGGCGTAATAGCGCACAAAATGCGTGGCTAAAAGGAATAACAGGAAAAGTCGGTCGATGGATCTATAAATTTCCTCACTAACAGAAACAGAGAGTAGTCGTCAACAGAGTAAGTCCGAGGCAGCTACGGTGAAAGCTCTGTTCACAAGGCACAGTACTAGCTCCACTCTTGTTCCTCATCCCTATATCCGACCATAGACAATGGATATTCAGCCACAGCACCGTGTCTTCTTGCAGATGACACCCGAATCTGCATGACAGTGTCTTCCTCGCAGACACTGCAAAGCCCAGGCAGACTCACCAAATCTTTCAGTGGGCTGCAGAAAACAATATGAAGTTCAATGATAGAAATTTCAATTACTCAGATATGGGTAAACATGAGAAATTAAAATCTTCCATCAGAGTACAAAACAAATCTGCCACAAATATAGCGAAACACCAACGTCAAAGACTGGGATGATCATGTCGGAGATCTCACCTTCAAGACCATAACATTGTATCAATCGCATCTGCTAGAAAAATGACAGGATGGATAATGAGAAACCTCAAACTAGGGAGGCCAGCCCATGATGACACTCTTCAGTCACTTGGTTTATCTAGGCTGGAATATTGATTGCTGCACACTAACAGCCCCTTTCAAGGCAGGTGAAATTGCCGACCTAAAAATGTACAGAAACTTTCACTTTCAACGGCGCGCATAACGGAAATAAAACACCTCAATTAATGGGAGCGCTTGAGGTTTCCTAAACCTGTATTCCCTGAACGCAGAGGGAAAGATACATGATTATATACACCTGGAAAATTCCTAGAGGACTAGTAACCGAACTTGCAGCACGAAAATCAATTCTCACTACGAAAGCAAAAGACTTGGCAACCGATGCACCATCCCCAATGAAAGCAGGGTGTCACTAGCACGTTTAAGAACCATACAATAAGTGTCAGGGCCCGAGACTGTCAACTGCCTCCCAGCACACATAAGGGGGATACCAACAGACCCCTGGCAGTCTCAAGCTGGCACTGGACAAGCACCTAAAGTCAGTTCTGGTTAGCCGGGCTGTGGCTCGTACGTTGGTTTGCGTGCAGCCAGCAGCAACAGGCCTGGTTGATCAGCGCCTCTGATCCACCATGAGCCTGGTCTCAGACCGGCCGCGGGGAGCGTTGACCCCCGAACTCTCTCCAGGTAAACTCCAGGTAAGCGAAAAATGTCCCTGGCAATATGTTGGTACAGAGATCCATGACGAAAATGCAAAGGTGTGTGACAGAGACTGGGTCATAAACTGTTGGTGGATTGAGACACTTATGCGCATATGGAATCTTTATTCAGAAACCGTTTCGCACACACAGTGCTACATCATTCCAATACAAAGATCAAGCTAAGAAAGGAAGGAGTATGAGGTAATCAGTCCTAACCTGGAGTCCGATGTTTTCAGTCCATCAATCTTGTAGAATGTACAGCATAGGGCCGTAACGGGCTTATATACTGAATGGAGGACGTGAAGCAGGTGGAGGCGGGGTCATAGTGGTACATCCAACTCGTCGAAGTAGGTCATCGTCCAAAGGTTGAACAAGTGTTGAAGAATCTTTGTAACAAGATCCCATGATGCTGCTGTCTGACAGTTGTGATGAATGGGTTTGAAAACCGACAAGTATGAAATTCATCACATAAACTGGTTGTGTTTACACCTCCGTCAAGCACTGCAAGGATATGGCAAATATTTCAGTTGATAATGAAAGAATATCTGATATCTTGAGACAGTATTCAAAGTGTTGAATGGAATTAGATAAATGAATTTGCTATTGAAGAAATTTAAAACAGTTTACTTCATTCCTCATGTAAACGACCTTTTTCCACAGTTGAGTTACTTAAGCTCGTTAAACTTTTTAAGATTATAATAAGATTGATGTCCTGCTGTAAATTATTGCTAGGATTTAAATAAATACTATATTACAAAAGAATCCCAATGGTAATAAGTCACTTGGGACTTTTTTTTGATTTACCTGGGTATTTATACAATGGTTACTATGTAATGATAATTGCAAGCTTATAACATACCCTGTAACCAAATATTTGTTATGAACAGGTATGCAATAAGTATTATAATGACTAATGTTTTGGTGATAATAAACTACTTTTAAATATTCTTTGAGATGTTGTATTCTGTTTATTACCTAATAAGATTTAATAGATGAATTGACTATGTCCCCTTCTGATAAATACCCAAAATAGTGGCCGTGCCTGGTAGGTAAAGCTCTCGCTTAACACCTTAGAGGTGGGTGTGAGTTAGACCGATAGCTTGTGCTAGTAGGTCGATGCACATAACGTAAGTGAGAGTGACTTGACCTGACTAGGTTGGAGCATTAGCTTTGCCGGTTGGGGACTTGGACACAGCCTCGCATGGGCCAGTAGGCCTGTGTTATTTCGATTCCCCGTTAAGAATGGAAACACTGCGTTTTTCGTTACACTGTTGTCCCCCTGTTCACCCAGGATCGACCCCACACTATCGACTGTGTGGTCGCATCTGAGAAAAATTAACCTATAAAAGGAGGACACAAGTGCAACTAATGTGACATTATATTGTGGCAACGTATCGCTCTCCAGGAGCTTAATCAAGCAATACAAACAATAGCATGGACACAGAGGGTATATAAGAGGCTCTGAGTGAGGTGCAATACTAGTGAGGTACCATGTATTGTTTGTAATGGCTTGATAAAGCTCCTGGAGAGCGAAACGTTGCCACAATAAAATGTCACATTAGTTGCACTTGTGTCCTTTACTTTACATATTGTCGGTAAATTCTACCAACTTTTTACAAAATTAACCTAATTTTACCCAAATGTCAGCATAACAAGCGGCATCTACATAGCAGTAAAGTCACTGATGTCAAGCTAGATGTATACCTTTGTACAAGTACTTCTGGAATAAAGATAATAATAATGTAAACTCCTTTAATCATCTTTATGTACGCTAATCCGCTCATCAAAGATGAAGCATGGGATGCTGGGTAAACTAGCCTCTCAGAAGGCACCATACCCACACGTCAGGGAGGTACCCCACATTCTTTCTCTGGACTTAATTTATCACACAACATTACCTATAGCGTTGACCCGTACACCTGTATTCTGCTGTAATACAGATAACTGAACCAGTTATATTATCTTTTCTATATACATGTATATATATACGCTTTATTTCTTTCTTAAGAATTAAAAAAATATTAACAGTTAAGTGTGTTTCATTTGAAACCCTGCGCCGCAGAACATGTTGTAGAGTCCCCATGGCGCAGTGGATAGCGCGCTGGACTTCTAATCCAAGGCCGCGGTTCGAATCCGCCTGGGATGAACCGTTGTCTGGGTTGAGATTGGAGTCTGTTGCAATACCGGATTTTCAGTGCAGCTAAATCGTTTTGTTTTGACTCCCCTCTGCTTGGGGGCGCGGGTGGGGTTACTCATCATTCTCCTTCATGCAGAAACGGGAAGTAATGAGAACATTACTTTCACTTGCTGAAAAACATTGACCCTTAAGATTGTTATTTAAAAAATTACTGGTTATTTTAGTTTAGAGTAAATAATATAACCAAGTCGAGGCGTCAGGCAGTCTGGTGACCGTGCTTTGTTAAGAGGATATACCACAAAGCCATGTCACCACACACAACACTATCACCACCCACAACACCAATAACCTCTACCATCACAACAACCCACAACACCAATCACACAAAAATACCCACAACCACTAGCAACCACCACCACTCACAACACCGACAACCAACCACCTCCACTCACAACAACATCCACCACCCACATCAACACCACCACCAACCACATCAACAACGCCACCAACTCAATCAATCAATGCCACCACCCACAACCACCACCACACACCACCCTTAGCAACAACCAACGCCCACCACCCTTAAGAACAATGCCCACCACCCCAACAACAACAACCATCACCACACCACCACACCACCATCACTATCACCACCACCATCACTGCCACCCCCACCACCCACAACATCAACAACCACCACAACCACACTACCAGACCCACACCAGGACACCACTACCCGACACCATCACCACCACTATCCGACACACAACACCACCACTACCACTACCCGACACCATCGGCCACCACAACCACCACAGCCACACACCTTCACCTCACCACTACCACTACCCGAACCCCACCCAAAACCACCACAACCACTACCCGACACCATCCACCACTACCATTACCACTATCCGACACCACCACCACAACCACTGGTCAGTACCAAACTACCCGACATGAAGAAACGACCACCACCACAAGCACCATCACCACAACCACCATTGCTACTTAAACCATCTTCACTACTGTCATAGTGTTATTGAGTACTTTATATAAGGTCCATCTAGCTGTGACGCCACAGTGTCCTCACATGTGACTGTAGGCACTCAGACTTCCTTAATACTACGCTTCAAGATATCAACGTGTGTAATTTCTTTCTCTAATAATTCAGTATTAAAAACGACAACTACCACACTTGACACACCACCACCACACCACCCATCATTAACCATCATATAATATGAGAAATCACCACCACCACTACTACCACCACCACCATATTCACCATCACCAGCAATCATCCATCCCCACCACCACCACCACCATCACCACCATCATCATCATCACCATCATCATCCAACACCACCACCATTATCACCTCCACCACAATCACCATCACCACCAGCATCATCATCCCCACCACCACCACCATCATCACCATCATCACCATTCACCATCACCACCAGCATCATCCCCACCACCACCACACCACCACCACCATCACCATCACACCATCACTAACCATCACCACCACTAATACCACCACCACCACAATCACCATCCACACCAGCAGCATCATCTCCCACCACACCGCCACCACCACCACCATCATCATCACCACCACTACATCATCACCATCACAACCAACACCACCCACCATCACCACCATCATCACCATCACCAACACCATCATCCACCACCACTACTACCACCACCACCATCACAACATCACCACCATCACACAATCATCACCACCACACCACCACAGTTTTTTACCATATCTTCACATCATCTCCATCATCATCACCATCATCACACCACCATCACCACCACATCACCACCATCATCACACATCACCAACACATCACCACAATCATCACAATCATCACCACCACCATCACCATCACACCACCATCACATCATCACCATCATCACCATCATCATCACCAACATCATCACCACCATCACCACCACCCCCAGCAGCTGGTAAAAAAAAAATGATAATATGATTATAATGATAATAATAATAAAGATATAAATATGAATATTGATTAATAATAATGATAATAAAAAATAAGAATAAATTATAATAATGATAATGATGATTAAAAATATAATAAAGATGATGAAGATGATATTATAATTATATAATAAAGATAATTAATTAAATAATAATAAAAATTATAAACATATTAATAAACAACTTAAAACGAAACAAAATAATAAAATAAAACAATAATAAACTTAATAACTAAGATGATTAAAAAAATTAACAATATAAAAATTATTAAATTAAAAAACATAATCACAATCAAAAACAATACCATTCATAACCACCATAACCCATAGACAATGAACTAATAATCACCATAAAAAAACAACATCATAACCATCACCATAAACAAAATAACCACCAACATCACCATAACCACCAACACCATCACCATCACCATCACCACCAATCCATCAACACCACCAACACAACCACAATAACAATACACACCACCACACTACCAATCACAAAAAACATCACCACCACCAATCAACCTCCACATCACCATCACCACAACACCATCACCACCAACATCAATACCACCATCACACCACCATCACCATCACCACCACCATCACCACACCATCACCACCACCATCAAATGATTAATAATAATGATAAGTGTTGTTGGTTGTTTTGAATAATGATAATGTGGAATAATAATGATAATAATATAATTGAATATAATAATTATAATGATAATATTATTGTAAAGAATATGAGATTATTTAATATGATTATATGATGTATAATTTTTTATTTTTATTGTAGGAGGGTGTAGTTTGTATTATGGGTTTAAGTGTATTAAAGTGTAAAAAGTTTGTAAAAGTGTTATACAGTTAAACTATGATTGTTTTTAATGTTGAGACTGTTAAACAATGATTGTTTTACATCGTTATACAGTAGTTATGCAATGATTATTTTACGGCCTGTTATACGTTATACAAATGAATTGTTGGGATTGCCATCCAGTTAAACAATGATTGGTCTTACAGTCTCAACTGTAGTACAAATGACTGGTTTACAGTCTATACAAGTTATACAATTATTGTTTTAGTGTATACGGTTACACATATTATTTAAAAATTTTTTATAATCAAAAAGAAGCGCTAAGCCACAAGGCTTACAGCATACGGTTTACAAATGATTGGTTTCAACAGGGTTCACACAATGATTGTTAACAGTGTTACACACATGATTGTTTCACAGTGTTACACAATTATTGTTTCACAGTGTTACACATGATTGTTTCAACAGGATACACCATGATAGTTTACAGTGTTACACCAATGATTGTTTTTCACAGTGTTACACAATGATTGTTTCACATTGTTTACCAATGATTGTTCACAGTTGTACACATGATATGTTTCACAGTGTTACAACAATGATTGTTTCACAGTGTTACACAATGATTGTATCACAGTGTTACACAATGATTGGTTTCTCATCAGTGTTTACACAATGATTGTTTCACAGTGTTACACAATGAATTGTTTCACAGTGTTACCACAATTTTTTTTTGGATTGTTTTACAAGTGTTACACCAATGATTGTTTACAGTGTACACAATGGTATTGTTTCACAGTGTTACACAATGATTGTTTACAGTGGTTACACAATGATGTTTTTACAGTGTTACACAATGATTGTTTTACAGTGTTACACCAATGAATGTTTCACAGTGTTACACGGTTACACAATGGCTGCCGTAATAATACGTTATTTTTGTAGACATACAGTGGTAGTGAATTATACAATATAAAACCAGGATAACTAGTGTATTTTAAACCAATAAAACTGTGTAGTTCTAACCAAGGATAAACTAGTGTATTTTAAACCTGGATAACTATTGTAGTTTTTAACCAATTATAAACTGTGTGTAGTTTCTAACCAAGGGATAACTATGTAGTTTAAACCATGGATAACTAGTGTAGTTTAACCAATTAATACTGGTGTAGTTCTAACCAGGATAACAAGTGTAGTTTTAAACCATGGATAACTAGTGTAGTTTTATACCAATTATAACTGTGTAGTTCCTAACCAAGGATAACTAGTGTAGTTTAAACCATGGATAACTAATGTAGTTTTAACCATTATAACTGGTGTAGTATTCTAACCAAGGATAAACTAGTTAGTTTAACCAGGGGGGGGGGGAGAACGATGTAGTTTAACCAATTAAACTGGTGTAGTTCTAAACCAAGGATAACTAGTGTATTTAAACCATGGATAACTAGTTATGTTTTACCCAATATAACTGTGTAGTTCTAACCAAGGAATTAACTAGTGTAGTTTAAACCATGATAACAAGGTGTAGTTTTAACCAATTATAACTGTGTAGTTCTAACCAAGGATAATAGTGTAGTTAAACCATGATAAATAGTGTAGTTTAACCATTATAACTGGTTGTAGTTCGAACCAAGGATAACTAGTGTAGTTTAAACATGATAAAGTTTGGTAGTTTTAACCAATTAATAACTGGTGTAGTTCTAACCAAGGATAACTAGTGTAGTTTTTAATTCCACGATTACCAAGTAATTGGGGTAGGAAGATAACTAGTGTAGTTTAACCAAGGATATCTGGGGTACTTTTAACCAAGGATAACTGGTGTAGTTTTAACCAATCATAACTATTTTTTTTATATCACACTGACCGATTTCCACCAAGGCAGGTGGCCGAGAAAGAATAACGTTCACCATCATTCACTCCATCACTGTCTTGCCAGAAGGGTGCTTTAACACTACAGTTTTAAACGCAACATTTAACACCCCTCCTTCAGAGTGCAGGCAAACTGTACTTTACATCTCCAGACTCAAGTCCGGCCTGCCGGTTTCTCCTATCCCTTCATAAATGTTACTTTGCTCACACACCAACAGCACTTCAAGTATTAAAACCATTTTGTCTCCATTCACTCCTATCAAACACGCTCACGCCAAATGCCTGCTGGAAGTCCAAGCCCCTCGCACACCAAACCTCCTTTACTCCCCTCTTTCCCTCAACCTTTCTAGGCCGTCCCTACCCGCCTCTTCCACTACGAACTGATACACCTGAATCATTCTGTTCGCTCCATTCTCTCTACATGTCCGAACCACCTCAACAACCCTTCCTCAGCCCTCTGGACGAACATTTTTGGTAAATCCCGCACCTCCTCCAACTTCCAAACTACGAATACTCTGCATATATTCACACCACACATGCCCACAGACATGACATCTCCACTGCCTTCATCCTTCTCTTCGCTGCAACATTCATCACCCATGCTCCACACCCATATATGAGCATTGGTAAAACTATTCTCTCATACATTCCCCCTCCTTTGCCTCCCAAGGACAAAGTTCTTTTCTCCCCAGACTCCTAAGTGCCCGCTCACCCTTTCCCCTCATCAATTCATGATTCACCTCATCTCTCATAGACCCATCCGCTGACAATGTTCACTCCCAAATATCATGAATACATTCACCTCCTCCATACTCTCTACCCCAATCTGATACCCATCTTTCATCACCCAATCTTTTGTTATCCCTCATAATCTTAACTTATCCTGTATTCACTTTGTAATTTTCTTCTATTGCATACCCTACCGTAACCAAATTCATACCACCAACCACTGCAACCTCTCTTCAGATCTCCCAAGAGCAACTGTGTCATCAGCAAAGAGCAACTGTGACAACTCCACTGGATGGGTTAGTGTAGTTTATCTTTTAACTCCATGCTCTTGCCAAGACCCAAAAAAAAAAAATAAAAAAAAAACCAAAAAAACAACAAAAAAAACACAACAAAAAAAAAAAAAAAAAAAAATTGGTTGGGGTAAAAAAACAAAAAAAAAAAAAAAAAAAAAAAAAAAAAAAAAAAAAAAAAAAAAAAAAAAAAAAAAAAAAGAAGTTTATGATAGTTAAAAAAAATATTTAATATATAAGAAACAAAATGTTAACATAAATATCATTTATATGCTCCTACTTTTACGGGTTAGTGAGAAATCATTCCTACATACTCTAACTTGATCTCACTATCATCGTAAACTCTCATTCTTTCATAACCTATCTCCTACACCATAACACCTGCAACATCTGCCACATTGCCCCCCATCCAACCTTACATATGCCTTTCCAAATCCATAAATGCCACAAAGAACCTCTTTAGCCTTATCTAAATACTGTCACTTATATGTTTCACTGTAAAAAACCCTGGTCCACACACCCCCTACCTTTTCCTAAAGCCTCCTTGTTCATCTGGTATCCCATTCTCCGTCTTACTCTTAATTCTTTCAATAATAACTCCTACTACCATACCACTTACAGGTATACTCAACAGACTTATCCCTTATAATTTATTTTGAACTCTTCAGAACACCATAAATTGTCCCTGTGCCTTTATACAAAGGAACTATGCATGCTCTCTGCAATCCCTAGGTACCTACCCTCTTCCATACATTTAATTAAAATAATAGCACCAACCACTCCAAAACTATATCCCCATCTCTACCCCCTGCTTTAACATTTCTATCTTTAATCCCATCAATCCTCGCTGCCTTACCCCTTTCATTTTACCTACTGTCTCACGACTTCTCCCACACTCAAACTGGCTCTTCCTCCTCCTACAAGATGTTATTCCTCCTGCCAATACAAGAAATTACAGCTTCCCTATCCTTCATCACATTTAACAATTCCTCAAATATTTCCTTCCATCTTCCCATACCTCTAACTCTCTCAATTAATAACTCCTCTCCTATTTTTAACTGACAAATCATTTGTTCTCAGGGGTGCTTCTTAACTTGTTAACTCACTCCCAAAAACGTTTCCTTATTTTCAACTAATTTGTTGATAACATCTCACCCACTCTCTCATTTGCTCTTTTTTTTACATTGCTTTCACCACTACTCTAACCTCTCTCTTTTTTCTCCATAACTCTTCCCTCCCTAGCATCACTCTACTTTGTAAAAACTTCTCATATGGCTAACTTTTCTCCCTTACCTACTCGCCTTTAACATCACATACCACCAAACGCTCCCTTCCCTCCCGCACCACATTCCTGTAACCACGAACTACTGCTGAACACTCTAACACGCTTTGTCAGCGTGTCAGCATCTCGTGTGCTCCCGGTTTCGGGTGTTTCACGGTCGCTCTTACGTGCTAGAACTTTAATTTTGGGTGGTTCATCAATTCCTATACGATACATCCCTCTAGCGCCTGAACCAATCTTTGGGCGAAAACATTATATACTGATGTAAAAAAAAGAGAATGTGTGCACTACCTAGCAGGTTTACTGCAGAGGGAATCCATAAGCCTGTCCCGTGGAAAAATAATAATATGAACTTTGTGTCAGATGGAAAAGAAAGTCTCCCTGAAAGCATTGAGTATACATAGTGTATAGTGTTATACTACAGTGGCTCCCAAAGTATATTGATGATAAGGCTAAAGTTGTCATTTGAAAACAGGTGAGTTTGTAATGAAGTGATAAGGCCATAGAGGCAGGTGCCAGAAGTCGCCAGAAACTTACCACAGGCAGTCTGTTTTTTGATGATCTTCCTGGCCTGCTTAGTGTACTCGTCATAAATCTAGTGATACCTAGTGAATTAGCAGATACAGTGTTTGTAGTAGCAAACTAACCAGTGATTATATATGGTACCTTAGTGGAGCGTGTGGAGTGACTTTCATTTAGTTTCTTTTTCTTGAAATTCACCGAGACGTTACTGGGAATTTCATATAACCTGTAGTTACCAGCGAGGTCGCAATATACACCAACGAGAAGCAGAAAGCAATTATTACCTACAGGAAAAGCGCCCTTACTCCAAAATTGCACTCAGTCAATCTATAGTGATAACTATAGCACAATATATTGTGGTGGGATCGGAAAAAAAAAAAAAGAGAAGTTATGAATACAGCGATTGATAAACAAAGCGTGGCAGGACTCGACCGTTCTCATTGTAGGAGTGCAGTCAGTCACACCGGCTCTTCAACACGCGCAAGTTCATTACTTTTGTATCTCAATCAAATACATATTACTCGGAGATAGATATATTTCACAGTAGATCCTTCAGGTGTTCAGCTCAAATCATCCGTCCAGTTATGGTTTAAATATAGTGGACCCCTGATCAGATCAGATAGACTGCGTCCGAACCCTGTGACTGGTCCGAATACTTGACTGGTTCCGAACCCTTGACTGGTCCTTAACATAGATCTGGTTTTCAAAACGAGTTTTCGTTGTGCCACCTCCTAGCAGGTTAATTAATAGAATATTCAACGAGGTTGCTAGAGTAGAATTGAGTACAGCATCAACCATTCAAATTTCATTTTGATGATGTGTGTGTCTGTTGTGTCAGTCAAACAAACGGGCCACTCCCATGCATAAATTGTCATTTCTGTGGAAATTGGTGTCACGCCCCTTGTGCAGATATCCAAGAACTAAGCTTTACAAAGCTGTATTAAAACAGGGAAGTGTTTTTGGGTATGCAATGAGATAAATTGTGGACTAAAAATTCACTAAGGGTATTAAAAATGAGTGTCAACTTCAAAGCTGCTTCATAGAAAACCAGGATGCTTTCTACAACAGATGGAAATATAAAAGTCCGGGCTGTAATGGTACTGCCCTTTTGATACTGGCCATGTATTAGTCAGAAAACTGTTAAGGCTGTGGAAGATGATGTCCTGGTGTCAGTAAATGGGGGGTCTGATAGTGTCGTCCTGGGAGGAACAGTATATGGGGAAGCTGGGACGGGTTGCTGTCCGGGTAGCCAGTAATGGAGAAGCGGAGGTGCTCTGTACTGGAGACAGTAATGTTGAAGTGGTAGATGCATGTCTGGGCGACAGTAATGGTGGAAGCTGGAGATGCTTGTCCTGGGTAGACAGTAATGGTTTGAAGGCTGGAAGATTATGCAGGTAGTCGAGGAATTTTATACGCGGTGAAGAATACATTGTAATGACTCCTCCTTGGGGACAGGAGCATAGTAGGGTAAACAAGTGTAGTCAAGATTAAGATAAAAACCAAATATTGCAAACTAGAAATACCGCAGGAAATAGCAAACAAGAGGATCCCAACTCCACTAGCTAATAGTGAGGATATTATTACAAAAAACAAATGTGGGGTGCTCCATTGTTGTTGCTAGGGGAGGATAGAAGTTAAGACAGGGATTGAAACATGCACCAACAGGGGAATACAAGTACAGAAAACCCAGGCCAAACGGAAACAAGCCTGTGCACATACTATGCACTCCCGGTATCTGCTGGCACATGGGAAATCTGGAAAAACAGATGGGACGTGCAACTATGACCACCCTAGGATAATGCCATGCCCATATGACAACAGGAAAATGCAAACTCCTTTGTAAGGTTTTCACCTAAGCTGTTGTACCTCTTCTCGACAGGGTCCAAGACTGTTGACTATAACTTTAAAATTGCCCGGCATACCATCTAAAAGGGGACATAAAAGATAGACAAAACATCCAGGCATGGAAACCTGGGTTGCCACAGCCACTCAAGAGGGAGAGGTTTTGTTTAGTGCAGGAAGGAAAAGAAATACTTGGCAGGAATGGACATTGAATTCACAGAAAATCGTTATCACAAATCCAGTCATTCCTGGAGGGAACCACCAGTCGATGGCCTCCCACTCCAAACAAACAGATACAGATAAACTAAGGCCGCGAAAAAAAATCCCCCCCCCAGCTTACCAACAATACCAACCAGTCCGTTAACATTCTTCTTTGCAATATACAGGGTGCAAAGCCAGCAACCAAACAACAAAATACCTTTTCATCCGTTGGGATGCTTTGCAGAGGCAAAAGGCAATTGTTCGCAGGCTTTCACTGAGACCACATAATGGATCTTAACTTGGACAAACGAAATATGGATCCAGGTTACATAACTATGACAGTTGTGGCAAGAGTGAACAGGCAAAAGGGGGGGGTTTGCCTGTACATTTGCAGAGTCACTTGTTTTGACTAGAACTGCATCTAAATGCTACAAATGATGTAGTGGAAGGTTTTAGCATAAAGGTCGAGAACCAAAAACCTAGTCCATGTGTTAGTCTATCAGCCTTCCGATGCAACATCCAGCAATCCAGGGAACAGCTGTCAAAATTGTCCACTGTCTGGAAAACCTTCCAGCTCCTGCATCCCAAACATCTTGCTCTGGGGGTATTTCAACTTAAGGCCACCTAAAATAGGAGGATTGGAATTATAGCAAATAATATTGGGTGCAGTTAATAACACAGGAGGAGGCAGCTTCTGATGAAAACTCACACTCACGCGAGCTTTTTAAAATCTCTGCACCAAAATTCAATTGAGAAACCATACAAATAATAGAGCCTATAGACTGGGAGAATAACACTAGACCTCATCTTCACTAACAATGTATGTCTGATAAGAAAATCTCACAATATCAGAAAACAAATACTTAGAGATACAACATAATTGTGGTTCAGTCATGTTTGCGCGGAGCCTCCAGACTCGACATAAGACTCATTAGTTCACGAGGGAGCAGCATTCACAAATTCTAACTCTTCAATAACAAAAACATAAAGTGGGACCAAGTTCAAAAACCAATTCCTAAACGATATAAGCTGGGAAAGAAGATATCTAAAGAAACACAGACCCTAACTTATGCTAGAACAGATTAACTCAGTACTCACTCGATGTATGCACAAGGCATATTCCTCTAAGCAAAAAGGAGGAAGTAGATGTAAACATGAAAGAGACAGGCGCTCCCTTTAAGGCGACGGAAAAGAGGAATAACTCTGAGCGGCTAAATGAGGTCAATATATCTGAAATGCGTAGGGAGACACTTGTAAGAGATATAGCAAGCATCGAGATAACTTAAAGCTAAAAGAATCCATAGGAGTCAGGATCGATGCGGAAGAACTAAAGCCATAAAATGAAATCGAAGAAATCCTCAAAGAATTGTTTCCTATGGCCAAATCAAAATCGAGAACATACGTTCCAGTATTGGAGCCCCCTACTATAAACTCATAGATAGTTCTGACACAAGAAGGACAAACAAGAAAGAGGAGCTACTTCAAGTCCCAAATATGACTTCAGTTTTTAGCAAGCCGCTAACCAGACTGAGAGTCGAAGATCAAAATGAATTTTTTATGAGAGAGCCACAAAATTTGATTAACACAAGCCTTTTTCCGTTGTCTATACTGACGCCAAATGACTTCGACAGGCGTAGTAAATGACACATGCCATGCACTCTGCCCTCCGGGCCAGGACTCATGGAAAACTCTGTGTTCATCAAGAAGACTGATAAAGAAAGCCCTATCACGAGCCTCTTTTCCAGATCCTATGGATGAGGGAAGCATGGACTACGGGGGTCGTCCCCACAGTTATAAAAACAACAGACATTCAGCCCCACTCCACAGAGGGGGCAGGTAGTAAGAAGCAACTGCAAAGAACTACAAGACAATTTGCCACTATCTTCCCATATCATATAAGAAAATCTTTGAAAGGGTCTAAGAAGCAAGAGGATCACCACCGCATCTAGAAAAACCCATCAGTTACACAATCAGGAGCAACATGGTTTGTACGATAGTCGCTCCTGATCTGTCTTCAGAACTTATTGGGAGACCAATACCAGCCACAAGGTCCTGAATGCACTAGAAGAACAAAAAGAATTGCAGATGTAATATATACAGAACTTTGGCAAAAGACCTGTCGACAGTGTGTGAACCATGAGCGTTAATAGCGCCACAAAAAGCGGGTGCTAAAGGAATTACAGGAAAAGTCGGTCGAGTGGATCTATAATTCTCACTAACAGAACACAGAGAGTAGTGTCAACTAGAGTAAAGTTCCGAGGCAGCTACGGTGAAAAAAGCTCTGATTCCAACAAGGCCACAGTACTCGTCTCCCATCTTGATTCCTCTTCCTATATCCCGGAACATAGACAGGATGTCAGCCCACTCAGCACCTTGTTCTTTTCCTTTGCAGAGAGACACCCGAATCTGCATGGAAAGTGTCTTCCATTGCAGGACACTGCAAAAGCTCCAGGCAAGACATCAACCAAAATCTTTCTCAGTGGGACTGCAAGAAAAAACTATATGAAGTTCATACGAATAAGAAACTTCAATTAACTCAGATATGGTTATAACATGAGGAAATTAGAAATCACTTCATCAGTAGTACAATCAATTCTAGGCACAAACAATTAGAGCGAAAAAACACCAACGGTCAAAGACCTGGGAGTGATCATTGTCGGAGGATCTCACCTTCAAGGACCATAACATTGTTTTCAATTTGCATATGTAGAAAAGAATGACTGGTGGGATAATGAGCTCTTCTAAATCTAGGGAGGCCAAGTCCCATGATGACACTCATCAGGTCACTTGTTCTATCTAGGCTGGAATATTGCCTGCCACACTGCACAGCCCTGTCCAGGCAGGTGAATTGCCAACCCTAGAATGAATGTTCAAGGAGTGTAACTTCTCACGGCGGCATAGACTGGAGATTAAAACACACCAATTATTGGGAGCGCTTGAAGGTTCCTAAACCTGTATTCCCTGGAAGCAGGAGGGAGACGATCATGATTATATACACTCTGGAAAATACTAGAGGGAACTAGTACCGCAACTTGCTCACACCGAAAAATCACCCACTACGAGAAGCAAGATTTGGCAGACGATGACACCATCCCCCCAATGAGAAAGCCAGGCGGGTGTCACTAGTCACGTTTAAGTGGACCATTCAATAAGTGTCAGGGGCCGGACTGTTCTCAACTGCCTCCCGCAGCACACTATTAGCGGGGAATTACCAACAGCGACCTCCTGGCAGTCTTCAAAGCTGGCACTGGACAAGCAGCCTAAAGTCAGTTCCGGATCAGCCGTGCTGTGGCTCGTTTATGATGGTTTGGTGCACAGCCAGCAGCAGACAGCTGGGCATTGAGCAGGCTCTGATCCCCAGGAGGCCTGGTCTCCGACAGGGACCGCCCGCGGGGCGTTGACCCACGGACACTCTTCATCAGGTAAACTCAGGTACGCCGAGCAGGTAAGTTAGCTGAACAATCCTGGCCCAAGGGGTCACCACCGAGTAGTCAAGTGCCTGAGTCAATCCTTGAACCAGGCGATGTAGGCAAGCACCAGCAATCCTGGCTCATGGGCGAGCAGGCAAGCACCCCAAGAAAGCCTGGCTCCAAGGGGCCGAGCCAGGACAGAAGCACCAGACATCTTGGCCCAGGACCGAACAGGCAAGCACGGACAAGCTGGCCAAAGCCACCAAGCAAGGCAAAGCACCAGACTATCTTATACCCAGGCCGTACGAGCACGCAAGCACAAGACAATCGTCGCCCGGCCGAAGCACGGAAGCTCCAGACAATCTTCGGCCCCTGGCCGAGCACACTAAGCGAAGGCAAAGTCTGGCCAGCAGCAGGTCATGAACCAGGATGTAATGCTGGCCCAGGGCCGAGCAGGCTCAAACACCTGACTCAAGCTGGGCCAGGGTTCCGCGCAGGCAAGCACAAGACAATCCTGGTCCTGGCCGAGCAGGAAAGCACCAAAAAAACCTTGGCCCCCGAGAAGGGAAGCACCCCGACAAAACCTGGCCCAGACCCACAGGGATGCACCGACAACCTGGGCCCCGGGCCAAGCAGGTAGAACTAGACAATCCCGGCCCCCCGCCGTGCACCAACACCAGACAAACAGGGGCCCGCGAGGGAGCAAGCACCAGACATTCCCGGCCCCGGGACGAGCCGCAAGCACCAGATAAACCTGGCCCCGGGTGAAAAGCAAGCACCAAAAATCCTGCCGGGGCCCAGGGGGCAAGCCCAGACAAGCCCGACCCCCGGAGGCAAACCCAGTCAACCGGCCCGGGCCCCAGCAGGCAAAACCAAAAAGTTGGGTCAGGCCGAACTTCAAACATAAGAAAGCCCCGGCCCGGCGAGCAGCCAAGCACCAAGCAATCCTGGGGCCCATGGGCCCAAAGGCAAGCAACAGACAAGCCTGTCCCAGCCGAAAAAGGAAAGCACCACAATCCTGGCCCCTCAGCAGGCAAGCTCCAAAAAATGCTGGCCCCGGGGCCCGGGAGCAAAACCCAAAAGCCGGCCCAGGGCAAGCATAAAAAGCACCAACAAGCCGGGACAGGCCTAAAAGCAAGCACCAGACAATCTTTCCCCCTTCGAGCAGGAAAAACCAAGACAATCCTGGCCCAGGCCGACAGGGGAAGCACCCGACAACCTGGCCCGGCCCAGCAGGGAAGCACCAACAACTGACCCCCCAAGACAGGCAAACACCCAAAAATCTGGCCCAATCCGACAGGGGGAAACACCCGACAAACCCTTGCCCAGGCCAAGCGGCAACACCAGACAATCCGGGCCCCGGCCCACCAGGCAAGCATCAACAATCCTGGCCCCGGCCCCAGCAGGGGCACCAGACAAGCCTACTAGGGCCCCAGGAAACAAAGCTATCCGGCCCAGGCCGAGCAGGAACACCAACATCCTGGGGCCCGGCCCAGCAGGCAAGCAACGACAAGCCGGCCCCGGGCCGAGCAGTCAACACCAGACAAGCCTTGCCCCGGGCCGAGCCCAACACCTCAAGCCTGGGCCCCGGCCCAGCAGGGGAAACCCAAATCCTGGCCCCGGGTGAGCAGGCAAGCACCAACAACCTGGGGCCCGGCCCAGCACAACACCCCAAAAATCCAGGGACAGGGCCCACAGGGAAGCACCGACAAGCCGGCCCAGGCCCCAGCAGGCAAGCACCAACAGTCTGACCACCCCAGAGGCAAGCACCAAAACAAATCCCGGCCCAATGCCGAGCAGGGAACACCCGACAATCCTGCCCAGGCCCCCCAGGGAAACACCAACAATCCTGGCCCAACCGGGAGGGAAATACCAAATCCTGGCCCGGGCCAGCAGGGAAGCCCAACAAGCCGGCCCAAGGCCCAGCGGAAAGCACCAAATCCTGGCCTGGGGGCCCAACGGGAAAACACCCAAAAATCCTGGCCCAGGCCCACGGGGGGCACAATCTGTCTTGACCCAGGCCGAGCAAAAACACCGACAATATTGGAAAAGGAGAAACATGCAAGCACCAATAACCAAAACCCCGGCCAAGCACAAACACCAAACAATCCTGGCCCCCGGGCCGGGAAGGGAAGCACCAAAAATCCTGCCCCAGGCCGACACAAGCACCAACAAGCCTGGGTTTAGGGCCGAGCCATTCACCCGACAACCTGGCCCAGGGGGGCAGGGAAGCACCCGACAATCCCGGCCCCTGCCGACAGGGAAGCACCCGAAATGCGGCCCGAGCCCAGCAGGGAAGCCCAAGAAGCATGGCCCGGGGGGCCAAGCAACCCGACAAAACCGTCCCCCCAGAGCAGGGAAGCAAACCCGACAACTTTGCCAGGCCCAGCAACAAGCACCAACACCTGGGCCCCGGCCGAGCAGGCAAGCACCAATAATCCTGGGCCCATGCCGAGAGGGGAAAAACCCGACAAGCCGGCCCCGGCCGAGCAGGGGAAGCAAAGACAATCCCTCCTTTTGGGGGGGTAACACTAGAAAATCCTTTCCCCAAGGGGAGAAGGGAAGCACCAGACAAGCCCGGCCCCGGCCCACAGGCAGCTCAAAATCCTGGCCCAGGGGGAGATAAACACTAGACAAACCCCGGCCCCCCCCGAGCATACAAGCCCAACAAACATGGCCCAGCCGAGCAGGGGAAGCACCAACAAACAAGGCCAGAGACGCACAACACCAAAAATCCGGTCAGGCCGAGAAAGGGAACCAAGAAATCCTGGACGAAGGGCCCACAGGGAACACCAACAAGCCCGGGCCCCGGGCCCAGCGGCAAGCACCGTCAAGCCTGGCCAGAGCCGAGAAAAGGGAACACCAGAAAAATCAGGTCGGCCCAACTTCAAGCATCTGACAACCCCGGGCCCCGGGGGAGCCAAAGCACCAACAATCCTGGCCTATGGCCGAACAGGCAAGCACCCCACAATGCTGGCCCCCCGAGCAGCAAGCACCAGAGAAACCCGGCCCCCGGGCAGGCAACAAGCACCAGACAAGCCTGGCCCAGGCTAAGCGGGAACACCCAAAAAGTCTGACCTACGCCCGGCAGCAAGCACAAGACAATCGTAGCCAGGGCCGAAAGGGAAGCAACCAAAAAAACCCCCACCAACAAAAACCAAAAAACCCAAACCACACAACCCCCCCCCCCCCCAACACAAAAAAAAAAAAAAAACCCCCAAACAACAAAAAAAAAAAACCACCCCCAAAAAAAAACCCCCCCCACCAAAAAAAAAAAAAAATCCCGGGGCCCAGGGCCGCAGCAAACACCAAAAAACAATCCCCTGGCCCCGGGCCAGCAGCAAGCACCAGGCTTTGCCCCGGGGAGCAGGGAAAACCAACAAAATGCAAAGGCGAGCCCGAACCCAATAACCTCCCAGGGGGAGCAGGGAAGCACCAAAAAATCCCGGCCCCCGGGGCCCAGAAGCAAGCACCAGCAAATTTCCCAGGCCGGCAGGGAAGCACCAGACAATTTCCCCCAGGGCAAGGAGGCAAGCACAGAAACCTACCCGGGGGGACAGGGACACCAACAACCTGGGCCCCGGGGGGAGGGCAAGCACCAACAATCCTGGCCCCGCCCCAGGCAAGCACCAACAATCCCGGGGCCCCGGGGCCAGAGGCAAGCACCAGAAACCGGGCCCAAAGGGACAGAAGCACCAAACAAACCTGGCCCAGGCGAGCAAAGCACCAAAATCCGCCCGCCCAGCAGGGAAGCACCAGACAAACCCCCCGGGGCCCAGGGCCAAACACCAGAAAACCGGCCCAGGGGGGGGCAGGCAGCACCCCAATCCCCGCCAGGTGAGCAGGCAAACAACAAAAAAGGGGGCAAACCTGGCCCCCGGGGCCCAGCAGGGCAAGCACCAGAAAACTGGCCCAAAGGGGCCGAAAACAAACAACCAGACAAAAACCGCAATCTGAGGAGGCAAGCACCAGACAAAACCCGGCCCAAGCCGGCAGCAAGCACAGAAACCTGGCCCCCCCCCCCCGGGGCCCAGGAAAGCACCCGACAAGCCCGGCCCTGGCCTCAGGGAAGCACCAGACAAATCTGACCCCCGCCGACAGCAAGACAGACAACCTCCCCAATGCGAGCGGCAAGCACCAACAAAACCCGGGCCCGGGCCCAAACAGGCAAGCACCCAAAAATCCTGGCCCCGTGAGCAGGCAAGCACCGACAATCCTGGCCCAGGCCGAGCAGGCAAACCCAACAAACCCGGCCCTGGGCCCAGCAGGCAAACACCAACAATCCGGCCCCGGGGCCAGGGCCCGTCCGGGCCCAGCAGGGGGAAACACCAACAATCCTGGGATGCCGAGAAGGGAACACCCCGAAACCTGGGCCCAGGGGAGACAACAACACCAACAAACCGGGCCCCGGCCTACAGGGAAACACCAACAACTGACCCACCCAGCAGGCAAGCCAAACTCCGGGGCCCGGGGCCCGGAAGGGAACAACAACAAACCTGGCCCATCCCCAGCAGGGAAGAAACCCAACAGTCTGACCCACGCCGAGCACAAACACCAACAAACCCTTTCCCAGCCAACAGGCAACCACCGACAATCCTGGGACAGGCCCGGGAGGCAAATACCAGACAATCCCGACCCAGGCCGAGTAGGAAAAACCCAAAAAGCCCCCCGGCCGAGCAGGAAACACCAGAAATCCCGGCCCAGGGGCCCAGCAGCAAAAACCAACAACCCGGCCGGGCCCACGGCAACACCAGACTGTTTTTTTTTACCCAGGCCGAGCATGCAAGCACCCGCGATATTGGGAAAAGGGGAGAGCATGCAAAACACCAATAATCCTAACCCAGGCCCAGCAGGGAAAACCCAAACAATCATGCCCCAGGGCCGAGGAAGCAAGCACCCAACCAATCCTGGCCCAGGCCGAGCAGGGAACACCAACAATCCTGCCCAAAGGCCAAGGGGCAAGACTAACAAACCGGGCCCCGGGCCGATATGCATGCACCAGACATCCGGCCCAGGCCCAGCAGGGAACACCAACAATCCGGCCCTGCCCGCAGGGAAACACCAGACAATGCTGGCCCAGGCCGAGTAGGAAACACCGTGAATCCTGGCCCCAAAGGAAGAGCAGGGAAGACCAAACAATCCTGGCCCCGGGTGGCAGTAAGCACCAGCAAACCAAGCCCAGCCGGCAGGGAAGCACCCAAAAATCCGGGGCCCGGCCCAGCAGGCAAGCACCAACAATCCGGCCCCGGGCCGACAGGGGAAGCACCAACAAGTCTGAACCAGGGCGAGAGGGAAACACAAACAATCCTGGCCCAGGGGGAGCGGCAAGCACCCGACAAGGGTGGCCCAAGGCCCACAGGGAAGCAAACCCGACAACCTTGCCAATCTGAAGGCAAGCACCAGACAATCCCGGGCCCCAACCGACAGGCAAGCACCAGCAAACCTGGGCCAGCGCTGACAGAAGCACCAACAAAAACCTGGCCCGGCCCACAACAAGCCCCAGACAACTGACCCACGCCCCAGCAGGCAAGCACTAGACAATCCTCGCCCCAAAGCCCAGCAGGGAACACCAACAATCCTCCCGGCCCCAAACAGGCAAGCACCAACAAACCGGCCCAGGGCCCAGCAGGGAAAAACACCAGACATCCTGGGCCCAGGCCACGCAAGCCCCAAAAAGCCTGGCCCCGGCCGAGGGCAAGCACCAGACAAAACCTGGCCCAGGGCCGGCGGGGAAAACACCAAAAACCCTTTCCGGGCCCAAGCATTCAAGCACGGGCAATTTGGCCCAGGGGGGCAGCAACACCAATAATACAACCCTTGGGGCCCCCAGGGAAGCCCAAACAACCTACCAGGGGCCCGGGGGGCAAGCACCAGACAATCGTGGCCCCGGCGAGCAGCAAGCACCAGACAATCCGGGCCCGGGGAGCAGGGAAGGACCTGACAATCCTGCCCTAGCACAGGGCAAAACCGAACAAGCCCGGCCCCCGGGCCCAGCAGGGATCCAGTAGACAATCCCGGCCCAGGGCCCAGCAGGCGCTTAGCAATCCTGGGCCCCGGGCCAAAAGGCAAACACCAACAAAAAGGCACGGTCGGCAGGCAAGCACAAAACAATCTTGGGGCCCGGGCCCAGCAGGCAAGCCCAGCAATCCATCCCCGGCCGGCAGGCAAGCACAAAATCCACCCAAGGGCGGGAGGGAAGCACCAACAATTTCCGGGCCCCGCAAACACGCAAGCTCCAGACAATCCTACCCCGGAAGACCAGGCAAGCCCTGACAATCCTGGCCCCGGGGGGAGCAGGGCACCAAACAATCCTTGCCCAGGCCGAGCAGGGAAGCCCTGACAAACCCCGGGCCCCCCGAGCAGGGAAGCACCAAACAATCCTTGCACAGGGGAAAAGGGGGCAAGCACTAGACAATCCTGGGCCCCGGGGAGCAGGGAAGCACCCCGACAAATCCTGGCCCGGGCCCAGCACAACACCAACAAACCAGGCACAGGGGCCGGGGCAGGGAAGCACCCAAAAATCAGGCCGAGGCCGAGAGGGAACCCAGCAATCCGGCACAGGCCCAGCTGGCAAGCACCAACAATCCTGGGCCCCCGGCGACAGGGAAGCCCAACAAACCTGGCCCAGGGCTGACAGGAATGCCAAAACAAACGGCCCCGGGCCCACAGGCAAGCAGCAACATGACAAGCTGGCCCAGGACGAGCAGGGAACACCAAAAACCTGGCCTGGTCGACAGGCAAGCACCCGACAATCGCCCGCCCAGCAGGGAAGCACCAGACAAATCTTGCCCAAGCCGACCCGGCCAAGCACCCAAAAATCGAGGCCAAAGGGAGAGCGGGAAGCACCCGACAATACTGGCCGGGCCGACAGGCAAGCACAAAACAATCCTAGCCCCGGGTCGAGCAGGGAAACACCAACAATCCCGGGCCCGGTGAGAAGGCAAGCACCAACAATCCTGGCCCCGGGGGGAGGAGGGAAGCACCCGATAATCCCGCCCAGCAGAGCAGGGAAGCACCAGACAATCCCGGGCTAGGGGCCCAACAGGCATGCACCAAACAAACCTTGCCCGCCGAGCAGGCAAGTACCTAAATCCTGGGGCCCCGGGCCCGGGAGGCAAGCGTAAAACAATCCTTCCCGGCCCGGGAGGGAAGCACCCCCTAATCCCGGCCAATTCCAGAGGCAAACAAAACAAGCCTGGGCCCCGGGCCCAGCGGCAAGCCCTTTAAACCCGGGGCCCGGGGCCCAGCAGGGAAGCACCAGACAAGCCGGGGCCCCAAACCGAGCGGCAAGCAACAAAAACTTGGCCCGGGCCCAGCACGCAAGCACAAGACAATCGTGGCCCAGGCCGACAGGCAACACCAGACAATCTTGGCCCAGGCCGAGCACGCAAACGCCACACCGGCCCCAGCCCTGCAGGAAAACACCAGAAATCCTGGCCCAGGGGCCGAGCAGGCAAACACCAACAAGCCTGCCCCGGGGCCCACAGGCAAACACAAGACAAACCCGGCCCTGGGTAGCGGTAAGCACCAAAAATCCGGGCCCCCGCCGAAAGGCAAACACCAACAAGCCTGGCCCCGGCCGAGCGGGATGCACCAGCAATCTTTGGCCCCCGGGGCCCGGGGGTAGACACTAGACAAAACCCGGCCCATGCCGTCATACAAGCACCAACAAGCTGGCCCAGGTCGGAGGCATGCACCAGAAATTATGGCCCGGACGACTGCAAGCACCGAAATCCGGCCCAGGCTGAGAAGGGAAGCCCAGCAATCCTGGCCCAGGGGCCCAGGAGCAAGCACCAAAAGCCCGGACCAGGGCGAGCAGGCAACCACCATCAAGCCCGGCCCAAGCTAGCAGGAAGCACCAACAAGTCTGGCTAGGCCGAACATTCAACATCAGACAAGCCGGCCCAGGGGGGGGCCCAAGCACCCAAAAATCCGGCCCTGGGCCCAACAGGCAAGCAAACAGACAAGCCTTTTCCCACGCCGAACAGGGAAACACCCGGGAATCCTGGCCCAGCCGAGCGGCAACCCAGACAATGCGGCCCCCGGGCCGAGCAGGGAAGCACCAAGAAGCGGGCCCAGGGCAAGCAAAAAGCACCCGACAAGCCTGGGCCCCGGCCCAGCAGGCAAGCCCAGACAAGTCTGACCAATGCCCGGGAGGAAAATACAAGACAACCGGCCCCGGGGTGACAGGGAAGCACCAGACAAGCCCGGCCCACGCCTACAGGGGAAGCACCCGACAATCTGACCCAGCCGAGCAGGGGAAAACACAGACAATCCTGGCCCAATGGGCCCAGCAGGGGAAACACCGACAATCCCCTTTCCAAGGCCAAGCAGCAAGCACCCGACAATTTTGGCCCCAAACCAGCAGCAAAACCAACAATCCTCCCCGGGCCCGGGAGGCAAGCACCAACAACCTGGCCCAGGGCCCCAGCAGGAAAGCCGAAAATCCCGGCTAGGGCCGAGAGGCAACACCAAAAAATCCTGGCCCAGCCGAGCAGGCAAGCACCCTCCGTCTTGACCCCGGGCCCGGCAGCAAGCACCAAAAAATTTAAAAGGGGAAGCATCAAGCACCATAAAACCCAACCAGGCGGCACAAACAAAAACCAAACAACCTTTCCCCCCCCAGAACAAAACACCCAAAAATCCTGCCCCCCGGCCCCAGAGGGGAAGCACCAAAAAGCCCGGGCCCGGGCTGAGCAGGCATTTACCAGACAAACCTGCCCGGCCGACAGGAGCACCAGACAATCCTGGGCCCCGCCCAGCGGGAAGCACCAACAATGCGGCCCCGGGGGCCCACAGGGGAAGCACCGAGAAGCCTGGGCCCAAGGGAAAGCAGGGAACACCAACAAACTGTCCCAGGCCGAGCAGGGGAAGACCAACAATCTTAGCCAGGCCCAAAAATCCTGGCCCAGGCCCGGGAGGGAACACCAAATAATCCGGCCCAGTGCCGAGCAGGCAAACACCAACAAGCCCGGCCCAGGGCCCCAGCACAAGCAAAGACAATCCTGCCTCGGCCGAGCAGGTAAGCCTACAAAATCCTGTCCAAAGGCTGAGAAGGCAAGCACCCAAAAAGCCCGGCCCGGCCTAGCAGGTAAACACCAGACAAATCTGACTACACCGGGGAGCAACACCAAAACAATCGTGCCCAGGGGGGAGAAGGCAAGCAACAGACAAACCTGGCCCCGGCCCAGCAGGCAAAAACCAACAAATCTGACCCGGCCAGTAGGGAACACCAGACAAGCCCGGGCCGGGCCGACGGAAAACACCAATAATCCTGGGGCCCCGGGCCCAGCAGGGAAGCACCAGACAAACCTGGGAAAAAGGCCCCAGCAGGCAAAACACCGACTGTTTTGACCCAGGGGGGCATGCAAGCCCGCCCAAAATTATAACAGGGCAAGCATGCAAACACCAGATAAACCCTTCCGGCCGGCAGGGAAGAACCAAAAAATCCTGCCCCGGGGTGAGGGGAAACAAGCCCAGACAATCCTGGGGCCCGGGCCCAGCTCAAACACCAACAATCCCGCCCCAGGCCCAAAGGGGGGCAAGCACTAACAAAACCCGGCCCCGGGCCGAGCAGCTGCACCAGACAATCCAGGCCCCGGCCGAGCAGGGAAGCACCAAAAATCCTGGGCCCCCCCGAGCAGGCAAGCACCAACAATGCGGCCCGGGCCGACAGGCAAGCACCAAGGGAAACCTGGCCCCAAAAAAAGCAGCAACACCAAACAATCCTGGCCCAGCTGAGCAGGTAACCCAAAACCCGCCCCGGGCCCACAGCAAGCACCAGACAATCCGGCCCAGGCCGAGCGCAAGCACCAGACAATCCTGGCCCCGGGCCGAGCAGGCAGCACCAACAATCGAACCAGATCTAGAGGAAACACAAAACAATCCGGGCCCCGGGCCCCCAGCAAACACCAACAAGCCTGGCCCAACCGACCCCCAAAACACCAGACAATCCCTTGTCCAACTGAGGGGCAACACCGGGGGGCAATCCGGCCCAACCCAGCAGGGCAAACACCAGACAATCCCGGCCCCGGGGCCCAGCAGGAAACACCAACAAGCCTGGCCCCGGGGCCAGAGGCAAGCACCCAAAAAATCTGACCCACGCCGAGAGGCAAGCACCCAAAAATCCTTCCCCTTTCCGACAGGGAAAAACCCGACAATCCTGGGCCCGGGGAAGCAGCAAACACCAACAAACCCGGCCAGGAGCAGGGAAGCCCAGACAACCCGGGCCCCCCGGCAGGCAAGCACCAGACAAGCCGGCCCTCCGAGAAGGCAAGCCCAGACAAACCTGGCCCACCCGGGGTGTCCTACCCGACAGGGGAACCCAACAACCTGGCCCATGCCCAGGGCAAACACCACACAATGCGGCCCAGCTCCGAGCAGGGAACACCAAGAAGCCTGACCCAGGGCAGAGCAACAAGCACCAGACAAGCCCGGCCCGGCCCCAGCGGCAAGCACCGACAAGTCTGACCTACGCGAGCGCAAGCACAAGACAATCGAGCCCAGGGCCGAGAAGGGAAGCAACAACAAGCCTGGCCCGGCCTGGCAGGCAAAACCCGACAATCTGACCCCCCGAGCAGGGAAACACCAGCAATCCTTGCCCTGCCAAGCAGGAACCACCAGACAATCCCGGCCCCCCCCGAGCAGGAAATACCCAAAATCCGACCCACCGAGTAGGCAAGCACCAGACAACCCGGCCCCGGGCCCAGCAGGGAAGTACCAGACAATCCTGGCCCCGGGCCGAGCAGGGAACACCAACAAGTCTGAAACCAATCTACACTAAACAAACAAAACCGGCCCGGGCCCCAGGGAAGCACCCGACAACCGGCCCCCAAAGGCGGCAGCAAGCACCAGACAATCCTTGTCCAATCGAGGAGGCAAGCACCCCATCCTGGGCCCCCGCCGAGAGGGAAGCACCCAAAATCCTGGCCCCGGGCCGAGAGGAAAGCACCAGAAAGCCTGGGCCCCGGCCTAGCAGGGAAGCACCAACAAATCTGACCCACGCCCAGGAGGCAAGCCCAACAATCCTTGGCCCATTTCCGAGCAGGAAACACCAGACAAACCTGGCCGGGGGCCCGCAGGAAGACCAACAATCCTGCCCAGGGCCCAGCAGGCAAGCCCGCAATCCTGGCCCAGGCCGAGCAGGCAAGCACCAGACAAGGCCTGGCCGGCCGAGAAGGGAAACACCAACAATCCTGGCCCCGGGGCCCGGGCCCCCCTAGGCCCAGCAGGAAGCACCCGACAATCCTGGCCCATGCCGAGGGGGGCAAGCACCACACAATTGGCCCCCTCCGAGCAGGGAAACACCAAGAACCTGACCCCGGGGGAGAGCAGACAAGCACCAGACAACCTGGCCCAGGCTAGCAGGCAAGCACCCGACAGTTGAACTACCGAGCAGGCAAGCACAAAACAATCGTACCCAGGCCGAGAAGGCAAGCAACAGACAAACCTGGCCCAGGCCCCGGCATTCAAAAACCAACAAATCCGACCCACGCCCAGCAGGGAAGCACCAACATCCTTGCCCATGCCCCAAACAGGCAACCACAACAATCCCGGGGCCCCGGGCCCACAGGCAAATACCGACAAACCTACCCCCGGCCCATAGGAAGCACCAAAACAAGCCTGGCCCCGGGCCCAGCAGGGAACACCAATAATCCTGGCCCCGGGCCGGCGGGAAGCACCAGCAATCCTGGGCCCAGGCCTAGAGGGGAAACACCAGACAAGCCTTTCCCAGGGCGACAGGGAAGCCCAGACAAACGGGCCAAGGGAAGCAGGTAAGCACCGACAATACTGGGCCCAGGCCGAGCGCAAGCACCAACTCCAGCCCCGGGTCGACAGGCAAGCACCAGAAATCGGGCCAGGCCGAGATCCAAACACCCCATAATCTAGCCCCGGAAGACGGTAAAACACCCGCCCCCTGGCCCCAGGGCCCCGCAGCATGCCCCAAAAATCCTTCCCAGGCACAGGTTTTAATTTGCTGACAATCCTGGGCCCAGGGGCCGAGCGTCAAACGCCAGAAACCTTTCCCAGGCCCAGTAGGCAAACACCCGCTAATCCTGGGAATGCGACGGCACACCCGACAAGCCTGGGCCCCGGCCGAGCAGGCAAACACCAACAATCTTGGCCAGGGGCCGAACAGGGTAGCACCGGCAAGCCTGGCCCCAAACCGCAGGCAACACCCAAAATCTTGGCCCCGGGCCCAAACACGCAAAGCACAAGACAATCTGGCCCGGCCAGCGGGGAAGCTCCAACAATCCCCACCAACACAACCCACATCCGGCCAGGCCAACATCAGCCCAGAAACCTGGCCCCGGGCCGAGGGCAAACACCAAACAAGCCTTTCCCCCCGAGCAGGCAACAAGACAAACCGGCCCTGGCCCACGGGATGCACCGAAAATCTTGCCCGGCCGAGAAGGAAACCCAACAAGCCGGCCCAGGCCGAGCAGGATGCACCCAAAAATCCGCCCAGGGACGAGAAAAGAACACCAATAAAACCCGGCCCAGGCTGAGAAGGGAAGCACCAGACAATCCTGGCGCAGGGCCGAGGAGGGAAGCACCAAAACAAGCCCGGGCCCGGGCCGGCAGGCAAAACACCAGTCAAGCCTGGGCCCAGGGCCGAGCGGCAACACCAGAATGTCTGGCTCAGGGGGCCCAACATTCAAGATCAGAAGCCTGGCCCCGGGCGAGCAGCCAAACACCAAAATCCTGGCCCCCTGGCCGAACGGGAAGCAACAGACAAGCCGTCCCATGCCGAACACAACACCAGCAAACCTGGCCCCCTGCCGGCAGGCAAACACCAACCAAAGGGCCCGGCCAGCAGGCAAGCACAAGAGAAGCCTGGGCCCCGGCTGAGCGAAAAGCACCAGAAAGCCGGCCCAGGCCTAGCGGCAAGCACCAGACAATTGACCCCTGCCCCAGGAAAGCACAAGACAATCCTGGCCCCGCCGAGCAGGGAAAACACAAGACAACCTTGCCCCGGCCCCGCAGCAAACACCAGACAATCCCGGCCCAATCCGGCAGGCAAATACCCGACAAACCGGGCCCCCCCAAGCAGGGAAGCACCAGACAAGCCTGCCCGGCCGACAGGAAAGCCCAGACAATCCGGCCTGGGGGCCCAGCAGGGAAGCACCAACAACCTGGGCCCCGGGCCCACGGCAAACACCCCGTCTTGACCCCCGAGCATGCAAGCACCCGACAATTTTGGAACATGGCAAGCATCAAGCACCAGAAAAACCCCCCAGGGCCGAGCAGGCAAGCACCAAAAAATCCTGGCCCGGCCGAGGAAACAACACCAGACAATCCTGCCCCCGGCCCAGCAGGGAAGCACCAAAAGCCCGGCCCAGGCCCAGCGGGATTCACCAGACAACCCGGCCCGGGAGCAGCAAGCACCAACAATCCTGCCCATGCCCAGCAGGCAAGCACCAGACAATGCGGTCCATGGCCGAGCGGCAAGCACCAAGAAACCGACCCAAGGAAAGCAGGGGAAGCACCAACCCTCTTTCCCGGCCGAGCAATAAACACCAGACAATCTTAGGCCCCGGCAGCAGGGAAGCACCAACAATCCTGGCCCGGCCCACAGGCAAAACCAACAACCGGCCAGGGCCGACAGGCAACACAAACAATCCTGGTCTTGGCCCGGGGCAGGTAAGCACTAGAAAATCCGGCCCAAAGGCGAGAAGGGAACACCAGACAAGCCTGGCCCCGGGAAACAGGCATGCATCCGACAATCCGGCCCTGGGCCCAGCAGTAAAAAACTAACAAACCCGGCCCAGGCCCAGCATACAAGCACCAGACAAAACATGCCCCCGGGCCCACCGCAAGCACCAGACAATCCTGGGGCCCGGGAAAAGGGAGGCAAGCACCCGATAACCTGGCCCAGGCCCAGAAGGCAACACAAACAATCCTGGACCAGGGGCCCAGCAGGCAACCCAGACAAGCCCGGCCCCGGGCCCCAGCAGGGGAAACCACCAAGCGGGCCCCGAGCCAAAGGGAAGCCCAGAAAAAAACTGGGTCAGGCCGAACATTCAAGCATCAACAAGCCTGGCCCCCGGCGAAACAAAAACCCAAAAAAATCCTGGCCCCCCCATGGCCGAACAGGCAACACCCCACAATGTGGGCCCCGGGCCGAGCAGGCACCCCCAGAGAAGCCTGGCCCAGGGCAAGCAGACAAGCACCCGACAACTGGACCAGGCCGGCAGGAAGCACCAACAATCAAACGCCGCAGGCAAGCACAAACAATCGGCCCGGGGGAGAAGGGAAGCAACAACAAGCCTGGCCCCGGCCTAGCAGGCAAGAACCCGACAATCCTTCCCAGGCCCCCAGGAAGCACCAGACAATCCCTTTCCCCGGCCAAAACAGCAAGCACCAGACAATCCGGCCCAGGGGCCCACAGGGAAATACCGACAATCCGACCCGGCCGAGTGGCAAACACCAAAAAGCCTGGCCGAGGCCGAGCAGGGAAAACAACCAAAAATCCTGGCCCCCGGGGCCCAGCAGGCAAGCACCAGACAAACCTGGCCCGGCCGAGCAGGCAAGACCAGACTTTTGACCCCGGCCGACCCTGCAAAACACCAGACAAATTGGAAAGGGCAGACAGCAAGCCCAATAACCAACCCAGGCCGAGCACAAACACCCAAAAAATCCCGGCCCAGGGCCCGGGGAAACAAGCACCAGACAAGCCCAGAGAAACAAGACCCAACAATTCCCCCCCCCAAAAAAGGAAAAACCCAAAACCTATCCGGGGACAGGAAAAATCCCCGGTTAAAACACCGAATTTTTTGGGGATCCCAAAAACACCCAAAAAATGGAGCAAAAGGCCAAAAAGAAACCCCCCAAAGGGGGAAGTCGGAAAAACCAAAAAATCCGGGGGGGAAACCAACAACCCCCGGGGAAAACACCCCCAACCACGGGGGCGGGCCCTTTTTTCGGGCCCAAAAACCCTTTTTCCCTTTAAAACCAAAGGGGGGTTCCAAACCCCCCGGGGGGCCCCCA
>NW_026506088.1:0-84140 GCF_026875155.1 Cherax quadricarinatus
TCTACATATGTATCCCTAACAATACCGTTACATATACCAACATCAAGAAAAAAAACATAAACTGTCTAGATCTGTCTGGTAATACCATACAGTCTAAAACTTAATATCAAGAACTTAGCATTAACACCAAACCGATATCAGGGTACGACCAATCAATGATAAACTTTAAAAAGAATCGAATCATTACGATCATAAAGTATTACATAACGTCTGACCCATGACAAAGGCTCAATACAATAGAAAAAGGATAATATCACACACACCACACACACACACACACACACCTCACTCACACACACGTAAACACAAAAAGGTTTCACAAAATCACATAATCAGATGCACTTTAATCACAAAGCAAAACAGGTACGTAAAGTATATCTCATGTGCAAAAACACAGCAGTAACATACATACATACAAAACACACTTCTAGGAGTGTTTTACAACATCCAACAACAATGGCGACTGCTTTTTTGCCGCGCGTTAAAACTGTTTTTGTATTCAACAACGCAGATCTATCACCGGCGAATCAGTAAATTGTTACTTGCCAGCAATCAGTCTTGATACTTAAGGCATTCAACGTGAATTCCTTGGTGTGGCGTCGCCTTGAATGGAACTACACGGATCTTCGTCAAGTTTTGTGACACTCAGAAGTAGTGGCGAGAAGATTGTGACCCAGTACCAGATATAATAAGCAAGTCACCCCCAGGCATTTCTGTCCATGTAAGACTTTTCAACGATACTATAACGGGTACGGGGTGCGAAACGTGCCTTTTGAGGCCAATGAAATTGATATACGTGACGTTTTTGACGGTTATAGGAAGATTCCACCTGGTCACCATGGTTAGGTGGTCTACTGCGGGCCACAATAAGGGCCTTCAGGAGGGTGCATTTACGTTGAAAAATGTCCCTGCGACAGCAAATTCCTTCGTACATTCAACTGGAGGAAGTTTCGTTCCCAGGTTACGTTACTACCCTGACAGAGATGAACTTGCCCCTCTCTGCGCGCTCTGGATTCACATAGCGCGGCTCAGTGTGTCCAGAGCCAGCCCGCCATCCGGGGCGTGGGTCCGTCGACTTCTACGTGAGGTACCAACCGTCAGGCTCAGGAAGAGGAGGTTGTCGAGACATCGCCGCGTATGACATCATGGAGTGCTGAGGTTGATAGGGCCATACTACTCGAGAGTCATCTGTGTGACTCTACCTGGGACTGCCTCCCTTGGCGAGGTGGAACATGTGAACAGTGGAAATCCCTATAGCAAAGAGGCAGGAGAGATGGAAGCCGAATTGTATCTGCGTTAAGTGGCCTATAGCTCGCATAGACTGATTCTGTGTGTGTGTTTTGATGAGGGGAAATTACGTGCAGAATGATGCTGATCAGATAGCTAAGTGAGAGATTTGGAGATTTCGAGTTTCACACTGTGATGCAGAAATTCACAGGAGAACTACCCAAGTACTGACATGTCTGAAGATGACTTGTTTTCCTAGGAAGCTGCGGCTCTACCCCGTCCGACTCCGATGATGTCTTGACCCCTGGACAACGTTCAGGGAAGAAGACGTGTCGGAAATCACGGGTGCGGGGAGGGCGCGAGTCCCAGGACAGCAGGTAATATCACGGGGATTTCCAAAGTGTGCGGGAAGTGCCTGGGTCTTGCCGGCGCAAAGAGAAAAAAGGGATGGTAGCCCCCTAGAGGGAAAAGTCCCCCCACCCTTTAACACAGTGGGGTTGTAACTATTAATGTTAATGAATTTGAAATCTGTCAGAAAAAAAAGTTTTTTGTGTGTGCAGGATGCGTGAGTGGTTGAATCGTTTTTGCAGTGGATGTGTGTTTTTTTGCAAGAACATAACCATAAAGTAAGGAAGTTTGATTGAGATGGATGTTATGACATTTAAGTGACTCTTCCAAGACGTCCTGAAAGGTGGAAGTGGCTGTGTGATAAAAGCGAGCCATCCCGTTTTTGTGCTGAGACATTGGATGAAGGGGGGGAGGGTCGCGTGGTGCGAGTCGTGGGGAGTGGGGTAGTAGAAGAGTTGGTTTTGTAGGGGTATATGGGCCGGCTGGAACATGATGTTAACCTTAAAAATACTTTTTGTTAGAGATGTCTTGGTATATTAATTTAGTGTCCCTGCCAGAAATTACGTGTAGGTTGTGACTGGAACTGTGTAGTGGCGCCGAAAAGAGATGTTGAACCGAGGGGGCGGGGTTCTGTTGTTCGCGTTGTTTTGGGGACATGTGTCTGGTTTGGGGTTGGTAGATGTACGCGGAAGGACGTGACTTTGGATGGAGCATACTTTTGTGCGTAGGCGCAATGCAGCAATGTTTAGATAGGGTGGTATGTGTCTCGGCGGGTGGTCTAATCAATGTGCGTGTATTGAACTACTTTTCCTCTCCTTCTCTCGAACAACGGGGAGTTTTATTTATTTTGAGCTCGACTGGGGAGGTCTCCCGCATCGTTTTAAAGGATTACTGGAAACTGAATACGCGGATGCTACAAAGTGTGGATGATAGGGAACAAATTCGGACTTCTGGGCGTCTATGGGAGTAGACTCCTGGGAGGGGGGGGATTTAGTACGACAGTGGGATGGGGTTGTGAAGCCTCAAATTTAAGAATTTTTATGTGAAATCGGTGTAAGGAGGCCACTCGCTTGGGTATGGTTTTCAGAGGAAACCTGGAGGTCATCTACGACAATGTTATTGCAGGGAGAGGCATCTGGGGTTTTACCCAGTGGATGAGATCGTGCTATTAAAGAACAAATCCAAGTATTGAAAAATAAGGTTTTCGATGGTGCGCGCATTTCGAGTGGGGTGGAGGAGGCTTGTGGGGTGACAAGCCATCTGCTTGTGTCTACAAAGTCAAAAAAAAGGGCGAAAGCGACTGAATGGGAGTTTTATAGTGCAGGATGAAGTTAGGGGTATAGTGAGGGACGGTTTTAACAACAACGGGGGGGAATAATTTTTATGTCGATACTTGGAGAAAGCTCCAGATGCAAAGAAAAAGACGTAGTGACATGCGAAACGGTTTTTGGGGGAAAGGATACGAGCTATTAATGATTATGATCCCTTCTCAGGGGTGGGCCTATTTTGGGCAAGGTGTGGGGGGCAACAAGGAATGAGTAAGGGGGAAGGCTCCAGGCTTGATGGCACCCCCTGTGAATTTTAATCAAAAGGGGAGTAATCGAACTTTTTATGGTTCTTTACTCAAATGCGATGAAGGAGGGGGGGGGTGTTGGGTCTGTCCAGCGACGGCAGTGTTGGTTTTGGGAAGTGATGTGCCGTTAGCGAGAAAGGGACTACCGCCCCAATCGTTGATGTGTATGACTAAAAAACTATAGGGAAAAAATATTATGAATAAAATTTAAGAAAGTTTTTTTGAAAAGGTAATCCAAAATAAATTTGGTGTGCCAGGTAGGTCTGATGATGGTCAGGGGAATATCAGGGGGTTTGTTGGGGAAATGCGGGTGAGGGGGGGGGTGGTGTTTTGGTTTTTGATGGCAAGCCGTTTGATAGTGTGGAAAGGGGAGGTTCTGTAAAAATTTTAGAGAGGCGGGTTTTGGGAAAAATGGGGTCATCATGTGGGCCCTTTCTTGAAAAATGGGAGGGGTTTTAAAGGCAAATTAATGGCAATTTGGGGTGTTTTTGTATATTTGACGGGGGATTCGTCGGGGATCCCCCATGTCTCAAAGTTTTTTGCATGTATGCAGGACCCGTTTTATGGGCTGTTTGGGGGCGGGGAATAGAGACATCGGGGGGTCCGAGTAGGGGTCGATCAACCTTGTGGGTTATTAGATGATACTACTGTGTTATTACTTCCAGGAGAAATTGGGTTTTTTTTGGAGATTGTTGACATTTTTTGGCAAGGCTCGGGGTGTTGTTAAAAAGGAAAAATCGAAGATTATGGAGTTGGGGGAGTGGGGGGGGGAGGGGGTGGGCAGAGGGGGGGATGGGGTTGAGATCACTATATGGGGTTTTCATTATATGTGGGGGGTCGATCAGAGAGGGCGTAAATTTGGGGGGAGGGTTTACATGTGTCTTGGGCGCTTAAAATAGTCTACGGCCGCGCATTTAACCTTGCATCAGAGGGCGGTGGTCATTAATGCCTGTTTTTAAAAGCAAATATGGCCGTTGCTGCACTGTTCCTTGTTGCAGGGGGACTCAAACGCTTTGCATAAGTTTATCGTTTTTTTGTGGGGTTCGGGATGCGTTTGGGGCTCACAAGAGCAGTGGTGGGACCCCAATGATCAGGGGGGTTTTTGGGTCTCATTCCTCTAGACTCTGGGGGGCCGTTTTATGGCAGTTACGGGAACGTCTTTTTCTCCAGTGGGTGGGATGCATGGGGGTTAAATGAATTGTATCACGCCCGCGCAGGGGGTGAAGAGGGGGGAAATTTTAAATTTTGGTGCGACGCGATGCTTCCGTATTTTTGAACATGGGAAAGTGCACGGTAAAATTTTACCTTTAAAAAGGGCGGGTAGGGGGGTAGTCGTGGTGCGAGTTTTAAGGGAAGTATCCCCTGTATGCTGGGGTAATATATGGAGGCGAGTTACATTGCGTCCCTGCTCAATAGGGAAATGGTTTTTAAATTTTTACATGGAATCTTTTCCCTCGGGGTGGTGTTGTAATTTGGCGTTTTGGGGGAATCTGGGGGTTTTCCGGGGTGCGGGATGGAGGAATCGCTTTTTAGTTGTGTATTTTCTGTGAGCTTTTGGTATGGTACGAGAGTGGTTTTAGTAGGGTTTGCGTTTATGGGGGGGGGGGGGGGGTTTGTCGGTAAACCCCGGGGGTTGACTTTGATGTAGGTGGGGGTTACTTGGTGTACAACTGCGGTGTCGTACGTTGTGGCCGATTATATTTTCGTGTATGGGCTATGAGGGACGTTGTGGTAAACGTAGAAATTTTGGGTTTTTGGGGGACGATTTATAGGACAAAAAGTCGAAATAGGTTGGGATATAGGGGGATGGGGGAGAGACTTCCCCCTGAAAATAAAGCCTTGGAGGTACGAGATTTGAGATAGTTGTGAGTGTTATTGGGTAATCTAACGGGTGGTCAGTGTGTCTAATTGTGTTGTCAAGTGCGGAATGTTTTGTGTTCTCCGAGTTTTGTGCGTCTCCCCATGTAACGGTGATGACGATTATCTTACGTGCTTTTTTTTAAAAAATTTTAGGAATGTTTCCGCATTTCTGCCCCAATTACAATCATTGGTGTACATTTTGTATTGGTGTGCTCCTAGCACAGTTTAACGTTTTCTTATTTCCCTTTATCTTTTTGCCGTGTTGTGGCTTTTCAATTGTACTGTATTATGCAGTATTCTTTTTTTTGTAAGGGGAGGGGGCTTGAACTAATTTTGGGGGCAGCATTTTTTAATGTGTGCACTCGTCATGTATAAGTTTAAATTATGCTGCTTGATTTGTGTTTATTGAGATGTCAAATATCGTTAGTTTCGTTTTTTTATACGTATTAATATTTTCATTGTTGGAATTGTGCGTCATCCTGTTCCACCTTTGAACTTTAATGCCTATCCTTATCCATGATAATAACCCCGTGGTAGTCGCCCTAATTAACGAATTGTTGTGCTCTTTAAGGCACCTGAGTTCTTAGATTAAGTCTTGGATACGTTGTGTGTTGGCAGGCGGAAGCCACGCCTAGTTATATGCCAGATGAAGTATCACGTTGTATAATACGTGAATTGCTTGTGTATGCGTGTAATTCTGTGTGCTTGTTTTTGTCACATTGTTTATTTGTATCGTGTTTATATTTTCCTGTGTTTTGAATTTTTATTTATTATATAATAATAATCTAGTTAGTGCCTGGTATCTCGTTGACATATTATTTTATGCACCCATATCTATTTTGTACCCGAGTTTTAAAAAAAAAAAAAAATTACATTACCTTCATCCTGGCTCCTTAATGTATTAGACTCAATTAATGAACATTGGTTATACAAATTATACAATGAGACATTGGTATAATTATTACAATATGTACCAAATATCCTAGCAAAATATTTCTTGGATTATTATAAGCAAATATTTCCTGGCTTAGCAAAATTAATTATAATGACTATAATATGCACCAAATTTCCTAGCCAAATATTTCCAGGCTTAGCAAATTAATTATAATTTTTATTATAATTATTATAATCAGAAAGAAAACAATTATCATTCCTAGCCCGAACTAGGCTTAGCAAGTTAACAATTATAACAATTACAATCCTAGCCTCACTGTACTTAGCAATTAATTTATATAATTACACAAATCCAGTATTATAAATATATAAGAAATACAATTCCAGCCCCACTGGGCATGCAAATCTAATTAATTGTGGCAACTTTAATCCACCACACAAATGCCATTTATTAATAATGTCAAATACATGTGAACCCAGCAATCTATTTCTTACAATCAAATCATTAAATAAAATAAAATTTTTACTGATTACATATCTGGTTTGAAGGACCAAAGGCTTATTTTGTGAAAATTATTATTATTATTATTATTATTATTATTATTATTGTGAGAAAATTTTCTGTAGGAAACTTACAGGGCATTCCTAAATTTTTACCTGCAAAATCGGGTGAGGTAAGGGGACTCATCACAGTAGGTCGGAACGCATTTCCTTCGACTGTCCTCTTCACCACTCTCACAAAAGGCTGCCCTGTCATTAAATTAATAATTATATTATTAAAACAGTATCTGGTAATTAAAGTAGTGGACTGAGTTTTTTAGGTTTATTTCGGGGTACAAAAAATTTATAACTATTGTACAATACATAAGTAAATAATGTTATTAGAAAAGAACTTTAAACCACTTCCATTTTTTAGTAGAGGGTTTATCCCGGTTTTTACCTGGAGAGAGTTCGGGGGGTCAACGCCCCCGGGGCCCGGTCTGTGACCAGGCCCCCTGGTGAACAGAGCCTGTCAACCAGGCTGTTACTGTTGGCTGCACGCAACCAAGTACGACCACACCCCGGGCTGGTCGGGAACCGATTTGGGGTGTTTGTCCGTCCCAGCTTAAAAGACGCCGGGGGTCTGTTGGAAATTCCCCCTTTGTAGCTGGGAGGCAGTTGAACAGTCTGGGGGCCCCCTGACATTTTTTGATGCCACAACACTTGCCTAACAACTAGTGCTACACTGGCCGTTGGATCTAAAGCAAAGACTAATGGGGACTTCCCTTGAGTGAGCCTGCTTTTATTTCGCCATCAATGAAATTCTAGGCCCCAAAAATTTCCCTTCCCTCACCGGAATTTAAAAATGGACTCTAAAACTCCCGCCTAAGAATATTTTTTTTAATTGCATTCTAAAAATAAAATGTACAATTGAATGTTGTTTAATGACGGGTCCTCGTTGAGGGAAAAAATTAGGAAACAATGGAACCTCATTTTGCGAGGGCATCCCCATGCGGTTTTTCCAAATATGACATCGAGGGGTTGATTTTTTTCCATACCGAGCAAAATTACCATAAGCGAGAGACCTCAATGTAGGTTCCTTGATGCGGGTGAGGGGCTTTTGCTTTTGATTATGAAGGGCATCTCATTTGTTTTTTGGGTTTTTATTTTATTGGACTTGGGCAATGTATGAGGGAAAGAGCTTTTCAACTTACACAAAAAATAAAAAAATCGGAGTTTAAAAAAACGGAGTTATTCGGGGCATTTACCCCCCCTTAGCGGTGTTTTGATTCTTTCACAACAAAAAAGTCCCTTTGAAATTGGCTAAACGTAGGGGAAATTTTCGATTGTTTGGCTATGTTCAAGAGTAAACAAATGTGTATGTCCTTCCAAAGCAGTTTTAAGGGGGTTGACATTATTTTAAAATTTATTGCAAAAAGGTAACGCAAATCTTATATTTTTCGTTGAATAAAAATTAAGATTATTTATATTTTAATAATAATAATATAAAATAATAATAAAAATAATAATAAAATATGTATAATAATAATAGTAAAAACAATATAATACAATAAAATAATATTAATAAATAAAGAAAAAAAAATAATAATAAAATAAGTACTCATAATAAAAATTATAAAAATAGACGGCTTAAAAAGGGCCGTCAGTGTTTACCAAAAAAAAGGGGGAGTGATTGTGGCCCCCTCCACCGTTCAAACACATACATTTTATTTTCTTCTAGAGTATATATCGGGGTTTCTATGTTTTTTATAATTTTTTATTATTTCATTTTAGATAACGGTGATAAAAAATTAAGCAGTAGATTTGTGATAGTGAAATATTAAAGAGTATTTTATCCTGCTCCAACAAACCCCTCGCCGCCGCCGCCCCCGCCGCCACATACTAAGCTATTTTTTCTAGAGTAAATCAGTTTCTTGTTATTTATTTTTTTTTATTTTATTTAGATGAATTGGATAGATAAATAAGTTGGATTTGATATTAGCGAAATTATTGAAGACAAAATTCCCTGGAACGGATTAATTGCATTTCTTTTAATTTAAATGGGGAAAATTTAAAACTCTGCAACCGAGCAAACCCAGTTGCAGAAAGGGTAAAAAGGGTTTAAAATCACAAGTAGATTTCCATTGTATTTAAAGGGTCAAAAATTTTTGCCTTTAGGCTGACATAAAAAAATTTTTCCGAGATTTGGGTTTTTGCGGAGACAGACCGGGATTATTCCCTTCATATTCCCCGAGAACCCTAGTAAACCCACTGAGCCCTAAAAAAACTTTTCCTTCAGGATGTATTATTCGGTACTACACCCAGCCCCATTACGTTAAAGCACTTTTTAATGTGCATTTAACCCGTACAGGAACCCATTGAGTGAAGTAATGAAAAACATTTTCATGGGGGACATTTCCAGATGTAACTCAATTAAAAAGGGGAACTAATGAGGAAATAGAGGAAACAAAAAGAAAGAAAGATGCAAATTTGTCTCTGGGGGATGGTTTCAATTCATCCAAATTTAAAGGCAAAAAACTATAAGGTTACCCTGAGCTGAAGTTACTGATATAGTAACAAAGTTAAAACCGGGAGGGTTCAGGGAAGGAAATTTTTGAATCACAAAACCTCCTGGATTTTTGACAAGGTAACAAAAGTAAGACCGAGGAGAGGGGGGGTAGTTTGGGTTTTTCCTGACTGCGGAAAGGGCCTTTCCCCGTTCCCCAAAAGATTAGTGCAGAAGCGGGGATCGGGGCCACTAAAAGGGGGGTAGTGGATTAGGGAATACCTGACGGGGACAGCAAGGGTCATGGACGTGAATGGTACACAGGGGGCGCCTTTGACAGCGGGGTCCCCAGGGGTCATTTTTTGGACCATGCTATTTTTGATATATGTGAACGACATGAAAAAGGAATAACTCAAAGTGCCCCCCTGTTGCAGATGAGGGAAGTGAGAGAAGAATTAAAAATCGGACGAGGATGAGGCAGGAGCAAAAGATTTGGGGACAGGCTGGACATGTGGCCCAGTAACTGGCCTTCCAAATTAAATCCAGCAAAAGCAAAGTCATGAAGATTGGGGGGGGAAAAGAAGACCGCAAACGAGTATGGCTAGGTGGCAAAGACTACAGACCTCCTCGGGGAAGAAAGCCCTTTGGGGGTGACCATAACCCGAGCACATCACCGGAGGCACACATAACCAAATAACCGCTGCAGCATCGGGGCCGGAAACCTGAGAAAAGCGTTCCGATCCCTTAATAAGGATCGTTAAAGACACTGTACACTGTGTATGTTAGGCCCTACGGAGTATGCAGCACCATTTTGGAACCCACCCCCTGGTCAAGCAGGGGAAAAAAAGGTTAGAGAAAGTCAGGATTTGCAACAAGGATCCCCAGAGCTAAAGGGAATGTGTACGGGGAAAAGGGTTTTTAAGGGAATCGGACTGACGCACTGGAGGACAGAAGGGTCAGGGGAGACAGATAACGACATACAAAAAACTGCGGGGAATAGACAAGGGGGACAAAAATAAAATGTTCCAGAAGGGGACACGGGGAAAAGGGGGTCACAACGGTCTGAAGACCAGACGGTCACGGCGTTGGGAAGTATTTCTTCAGTCATAGGTCGTCACAATGGAATAGCCTAGAAAGTGAAGTATGGAGGCAGGAACCATACATATTTTAAGAAGAGGTTGACAAAGCTCAAAAAGCAAAGAGGAAGGACCCTAGCGATCAGTGAAGGGGGGGGCCAGGAGCTGGTCTCGCCCCCCCAACCACAATTAGGTGAGTACAATTAGGTGAGTACCTAATAAATTTTTTAAAAAAGGGAATTAAATATTATTAAAATCCCAAAAGTTGGAATTCCCACGTAATGTAGAAAGTCAAATGGCGTAATGTATTACCACTTTTTTGCAATGTTTCAAAATTGGGCATAGGGCGCGTTTAATATTTAATGTAATTCTTTTCTACTTGCGCTAAACCTTTGGACGGGGGGGACGAGCTGACCCCCCTTTTTGCTGTCACCGGGACAATTTGGGGTTTTTCTAAAAAGGCGCACCCGGCAAAAAGAAGGGTAAACACTGTCGGATTGAAGTGGGCGGAGGCTGTGCATGCCCCTCAGCCAATTTTTTATTACCTGCCATCTCAGGGACACATGGGCTTGCCAAAAAAGAGCTGATGGTGAGCCTTGAACGGGGCATATAAAATTTTTTGTGAAATTTCTAAAATGAAAGTGTATTGAGACATATCCCCAGGTTCCAAGTCTTTGTGTCCAGTGAATCCGCGTACGGAAAGGGCAAGATGTTCCCGCCATTAAGTGGGTGAAGAAAAAAATGTCCCCTTTTGGGGCTAAAGGCGACCTACGTGCCGTTTTCGAAAAGTTTGGGATTTTTCATATGGCGACTTTGGGGAAATGGAAAGGGAAGGGATCATATTCGGGATGCCTGAAGGAAGTTTTTCCTTAAAAGACATTGGGCCCCATTCCTTCCTATATTTTCCTAGAAGACTTCGGGACCGGGTAATGGTGACTTACCAGGGCAAAAACGCCTTCGATTATGTGGTGCATAGACACATTGCGCGCATGTTTAAGCAACGGGTACCGGGCGAAGGGCAGCAAAAGGGAGGCATCAGAGGCCCTTGGGACGTTGGTTTTGGGCACGACCTGAGTCGGGTTCCTTTAACAAGGTTGGAGTGTGGGGGTCGGGAGGCCTGAGGGAGGGAAAAGGGGTAATCTTCCCAGGAACATCACTACCGGGGGAGGCACCGGCGACCAAAGATGGGTGTCACTGGGGGAGGACAGGGGCCCTGGAGGCTACCATTTTTCTTTCCCCCCCGACCTTTTTGGGACCCAGGAGAGGTCACAGGAGGGGCTTGTGGGTGCCCCGGTGCTGTGGGGGTTTCCCGGTGGTGAGAGGGGGGGGAGGGAGTCAGAGACCCCCGGTTTAGGCTGGGGGTTTCAAAGGCACAGTGGTGGCGGAAGTGCACAGGGATGGGTTCCCGGTGGAGGCGGGAAAAGGCTCGAGTGTCGCGGAAGAGGCGGCAAATGCCCCCCCGGACGTGGGCGATGTGGATGTCTCACTCGGCCAAGCGTTCGGGGAAAAAAAGGGTTTTGGGGTGAAGTGGTTGAGCATGGCCTGGGGGGGGCCGGGCAAGGGCAGGGGAAAGCAATCACAGAATGGTGATTTAAGATCAAGGGCGTATAAAGGGGGAAGGGGGGTAAGGTGGCAATACGTAAAGGAAAACCCCCTTTACAAATTCAAGGTTTTCCCCAAAATGTTAAAGGTCTGAAAAAAAAAAAATTTTTGGAAGTTGAAGGTTTTATGAGATGCTCATTAGGTATGGTGTAGATGTAGTGTTGTGCAAAAGCAAAAACCACAACCGGGTTAAAGTTGATGATTAGGGTTTACTTTATGCGGCACACTCAACGGATTGAAAGGAGGAGTGGTTTTTTGGGGGGGAGTAGCCCCTTTATTACATCAAAGTGAGGGGGGGTGAGGGGGGGGTTATAAGAGTGGATGGGAATGGGGAAGAGATAAATGTCTTTTTGTTGGTTTATTGTCCGGCGGAGGGGGGCAGTCGAGTGAAGAAAAGTTTGTCGTGAAGTGTTGGTGTATCACTTAAAGGGCGCTTCCCGCATTAGCTGTGGGGGGGGGACTGGAATTTCGTTATACGCCGCAAGGATTGGAACCTGGGGGCAGGTATTGTTCGGCGTTCTGAGGGGCCCGTTAAAAAGGGGGGGGGTTTGGGGGATGTAAGGGGGGGGGCGGCGTGGGGGTGCAGCACACCTTTTTTAGGGAGGGGGAGCTGCACGGCGGACGGGAAACGGACAAGAAAGCTGTGGGCGGGTGAAGGGTTTTTGGATGTCTTTTTTTTTTGACAAAAAGGGGTTTTGGTGATTTGGGATGGAGGGGGGGCCGAAAAGGTATGAGTTATTGGGAAAAGAAGCGGTTGTTCAAAATGTTGAAGGGAGGGTCCCATTTGCACAATGGTGGGAAAAGGGTTTTTGGGAAGGGAGGGGTCAATGGGATTTTTTGGAAAGGGGGGATTGACGGCGAAACGAGGATTCGAGATTCTATGTCCGACAGGGAAAGGGACGAGAACAGTTGGTTTTTGGCAAATTTTTATCTTTAGGGGCGTTAAAGGGGGTATTATGGGGGAAGGGGGGGATGGAGCCCCTTGGCTGACAACAGGGTGAAGGAACCCCAATGGAAATGCAAAATGAGAAAAGGTTTTAAAGCGGCAAGGGTTTTAGGGGGTTGGGGGAGGTCATGTGGGGTGTAGACCATCGGCTGTGTCCTGCGAGGGCAGGGGCGCCGGCGCGTTGCAAAGGAAAGGTGGGTTTGAGAGTTCTTGGGACATCAGGGGTATAGGGAGGGGGAAAAACTTGGTGACAACGGAGGGGATGGGGGATTTGATTCTTGGCTTTTGCACATAGAGGAGGTGGGTGTAGGAGGGGGGTTTTAAGAGAGACAGGGGGGGGGTGCGGAGTGTGTGGACAGGGGCGACAGGGAACAGTTACAGGGGCCATTTGTGGGGGACGAGGGTGGACGGCTTTAAGAGTATGAGAGGGGTAAGGCAACCCGGGGGAAAATGGGCTGCCGCGGAGTTTTACATACACATTGGGGGGTTTAAAAGATTTTTTGGTGCAATTATTTTTAAATCATTAAAAAAGAGGGGTGCGTTGGGACCTTTGCAGGCGACAGCAAGTAGTTTTGGTGCCCAAAGGGGGAAGCAGTGCCTGAAGGGTTACCGATATATCACCATGTGGCAGACTAAAATTTTGCAAAAATTTTGGAAATCGTAAAAAAAAGGTCATTGGAAAGGTAATAGTGAGGGGCAATATGGGATTCCGGGGAGATCAATGTATGAGGGGCAAAGGGTTATTAGAAGGTTTATTGGGGGGCCACAAGGGGGAACGTGGGTATTTGGGGTTTTGGGTTGGGAAAAGGCAAAATGCAGGCGAGAGGGGGCTCTGTGGAAATCTGGATCAAAGGGTTCGGGGGGGACATTTTGAATTGGGGACGTACTTTTTATCGGGGAGCTGGGGTGTGTGTACAGAAAATGGGGGGGTGGGGTTGAGTGAAAATGGGCAGGGGATTGAGGCAAGGGTTTCCCGTTGTCACAAATATTATTTGCGTTTCAGAATCCGTTTTTAGGGCATGGAAATTGAACAGGGAGGGGGGTAAGGGGGGACATCGAGGTGGAGTCCCAGTATATAGGTTTTCGTTTATGCACAACTGTCCCAGTGAGTGGGGGAGGGATTTGGGGGGTCGGGGAAAAGTTTAGATGTTTTTTGGGGTGGCAACAGGGATGGCATGAATGTGCAAAATCAAAGCCTGATATTTGGGGGAAAAGGGGGGGGCAGGAGGGGGGGGTGGGGGGGGGGAGGTGGAGTGCGTGGACCCGGGGGAAATTTGTGGAGTTTTGTATATGGGTAATGCTAGTGGCGAGGGAAAAAAATTCAAAAGGGGGTGGTAGATAGGGTATTGGGAAGATTTCGGATTGAGGCCCCCAAACTTACGCACACCAAAGGGTTTCATTGGGGTCAATGTGCTTTTTTTACAGTAAAATATGGGGTGGCAGCTTTGTACCCTTTGGGGTATGGGGGTGTCCGGGGATTGTTTAGCAGAGTTTTTCCGTTTTATCGGGTTTTAGGTGCATTGGTTGAAAAAAGGTGGTAACACTTCCCCTGGCCTTGGGGGGTGGGGTTTTTTCATTTTGGAAAGAAGGTTGAAGGTTGTATATGTGAAAAATGGGGTTTCTAAGGGCTCGGGGGGGAAAAGGGGTGGAGGGGTTGGGGATGCGCGGGAGATCTTTGAGATGGTGAAGGGACAAGATTGAGAGTGGTGAGGGGTTGTTGCGTCTATTGATGATGGTCAGAGAGCCGAGAAAAATGCGGGGAGGGGCCAGGAGAGGAAGATATGGCCTAGGGGGTAGTGGCAACGGAAGGAGTGTCCCGATGTACGCATGGGAAGACATTTGGGGCCGATTAAAGGGTTTTCGCATCCGGCCCGCGGAGGGGGTAATGTATAGGTTTCTTCAGGGAAATTGCCGTCTGGGGGTTTTTTTACGAAATAGGCGAAAAAGGGGGGGGGGGATGTTCGGTTTTGGGGTAGAGAACACTTTTCAGAGTTTATTTTTGTGAAAGCCCGGGGTTGGGGGAATGGTTTTGGGAAAGTAATCCGGTATGTGGGGGGGGAAAAGGGGTTTCGGTTTTGAGAGTCTTATTTTTATGTAGGTGGGGTTGGGGGGAAAGGTTCAAAGGGGTGTGGCTTACTTAAAGGGGATTTTGTGTTTTATCATGGCAATGAGAGACAAAGGGGCGGGGGAAGTAGGGGGCCATAGCAGCATCCTTTTATGAACAAAATGTCGAACGGGAAAATAGGTAGAAGGGGGGAGAGGGGTTTCTGGGGTACGGGGGCTTCTTTTGGGGATTTTGGTCTTATAAGCGGTCAGGGGAATGAACGGGTGGGGCCCTTTCCCCCGGGGGGGGGGGTGTTTCAGAGGGGCGATTGTGTGAGTGTGTGTGTGGAATGTGTGAGTGTGTTGGAATTGGTTTAGGAAAGGGTGTTGAGGTGATATCAATTGGTATTCAAGAAAGTCTTGGTGTTTTTTGTGACACCGATGATTTAAATTTTTCTAAGGATTCCTTTATGTTTTTTAAGGTTTAAAAAGCTGTTAGTATATAAACTATTTTAAACCCTTTAAATTTTAAAATGTCTCCTATATATGAGCAATGTAAATTGTCTAATAATGAGTTTTCATACCTGTTTTTTTTAACTATTGGAACGTTTTTTTATTGATATAAGTAAGATCTTGCCTGGGGGGTTTTTTCTTTTATATTGTTCAATGTTTTTTTTCACATTTTCATTATATATGTTCAAGTGAAAGAGTTTTTTATCTTGTGTATGCCCGGTGAAATGGTCATTTTTTTTACTTGGGGGGGGGGGGGTAGGGGTTTTAAATAATCTCTGCAATAGGGTCTTGATACACAGTCATATTATTTTAATGTTAAAGTTTCCCTTTTGTGGATTTGTAAAAGATTATCTCCCATGTAAATAATTGTTGTGGGGGGGAAAAATGTGTAAATTTTTTTATTATTGTGGGGAGGTTTATGTGTGTAGCGTGTTTTTAGGGGGTTAATTAAAGACGCTAAATTTCATCAAGGACTGTTGGTGGTTTTTGAGTGGTGACGGAACACGTCCTAGGCATGGGGGGGGGGGGGTTTAAATGTGACGATATTATTATTACCCAAAGGGATATGAGGGTGGGTGGGTTGTGTTCTATGGTGGGGGAGCCTAGGTCAGAATTCTTGTATTTTAGGTCAGCCGTTTAGCTGGCGGATTTTGTTTTTAAAAATATTGTCATTTAAGTTTTTAATGCTTTTTTAAATGTGAGTATAAGAGATTTGTCACTGTGTATTAAGGTGAAAGTTGGACGTTTTTATGGGGGGGGGGGGTAAGCTTTACTGGGGGGGTTGTATATTAGTATGTGTGTTTGAAGTATTGGTATATGTATATATGTGTATACGTATGTTTAAAGTATATATTTTTATATATATGTATATATGTATTATGTGTGGGTGTAATGTATAAAATTTGTATTTTGATTATGCCACCTTTTTATGTGAAGCACGTTACAACGGGGTTCATGTGAAGCACATACTACAAGCGGGGTTTGATTTTGGGGCAGCAGCCAGTTTTGTCATTAATATGTCTTCTTCAGTACTGTGAGCACGTTTTATTTTTGTTCACTGCCCATCTTGTTACATATTGATTATGTACCCAATATTTTGTACCGATTTGAAATAAAATATTAAAAAAAAAAAAATTTTTATTTTCTCTTGTTACTTCCCCAAGTCAAAAGGGCTCCCATTAAAGAACGAAATTTCCTAAATTAGAATTAAAAGCCATTGGCAAGGGGTCAAATTAGCTAATTTTGTCAAGAAAAATTAGTAACATTGGATCAATTTTGAAAAGTTGTATGATTTTTAAATGAGATTAGTTAATTCTCAGGTATTTTCATGTCGTGAATCCAAATATCACCTTGAAAAATGCTTATTGGATATAAGTTTAAAGATACGAGACATGTAATAGTTGATTATTTTATTATAACTTGCAATATGTCAGTATGTTTTAAACTCTAATCCGTACCTACTCTCTGCCTTTTTACTTGACGCTTATAGTGGGCTGAAAAATCATTTCTTGCCAATGTCCAACAAGCATTCTTATGCCCCATTTGCCCTGATACCACTTTTCCATGGTTGAAATATCTTGGTGAAACCTTTCACCATTTTCATCACTAACTGCCCTACAGTTCGCTGGAAAAAAAGTCTAAATGTGAATCCAAAAAGTGGTTTTTTAAGTGACATGTTACATCCCATGCTCTTGTAAGCCTTCATGAGGTTTTCCACCAATTCTCCATAGTTGCCTTCCCTTCTGTTTCTAAAAAAATCCTTGGCCACTAACCAGAATGCTTCCCAAGCAGCTTTCTTCTCCCCATGAAGGTCTGATTCAAAGTCACCATCTTCAAGAAGCTCTCGAGGGCCCATTGAAACTCCTTTCTTATCGTAGCATTGCTCAGTCAGGGGAATTTTGATGTTAAATACCTGAATCCCTGACCCGATTTGTCCATAGCTTTTACAAAGCTTTATGTGTGGTGGTGGCGGCAAAATTTTGTTTGGTTCAATGAGAGGTGGATGTTGAACATTTTTCATCCCAGGCTCTAATGACTGACGAGGTGGCCAGTCTCTCCTGATGTAGTGAAAACCTCTTGCACGGCTGTCCCATTCACATAGAAAGCAGCAGTACGAGGCATCTGAAAGAAGAAAACAAGTAGAACATACAGAAACTTTATTCATTATTTTATCATTATAATACAGAGCATGACAGCTAAGCAGAAGTATTTATATCATTCAGTAGGAAAATAAAATTAATATAATATGTCTCACATGCATATCAACAGCTTTCTCAGTGAATATTTATTATAAGTTTAAAAAGTGTTTGACTAAGAAAGTCACCGACCTTCCACCTCAAAATATAAACTTGCACATCACAACCACCTTCTATGACTGCTGGAACAACAATGAAGGTCAGTGAGACTGTGAGTGTGGTAAGAAACACACTGCCACAAGCCTGTTGGAACCTGTTGTGACACGTAGGTGCATATTGAAAAGTAGAGCTAACAAACAGTTTTAACCATGATATTCATTATCAGTGACCTAAAATTAGTTGGAAATTGCTACTCTGGTCTCGGAAGCATTTTCGTCGTTGACCGGTGTAATGAGGTGTCCATAATTACATTGGATTTATAATGGTAACAATAAAATTGTGTATGTACAAAACAGAGTCGCTGAAATTAATGAAATGTAAGAGATATATAAGAATTTAGGTCAACATTTATTAACATTTAATCATATACCTGGTGAGGAGAATCCAGATGATTTTTTGTCACGAGGCTTAACATATGATAAATTTGTGAATACTGTATCACGGTCATTTGACAACTTTGTTTTAAATGCCATAAAATGCAGTGTATGGAAGGGTACAAGATAATTTAAATTGTATTTGGGGAAACTTTCTGGATTCCACAAGGACGACAAAGTGTTAAAAGGTGTGTTAAATCTTGTAATTATGTCGTCGTCGTGTGGATGCCAAAACCTGTATGTACCCAGGTCCTCCACAGCTACCAAGGGAACGTGTACATATGTTAAAGCCATTTGATGGCATGGGTGTGGACTGGAGTATACCAGGAGAAGGTTTCGGGGGTCAACACCCCCGTGACCCGGTCTGTGACCAGGCCTCATGGTGGCTTAGGGCCTGATCAACCAGGCTGTTACTGTTGGTCGCATGTAAATCTTCGTATGAACCACATCCCGGCTGATCAGGTACTGACTTGAGGTGCCTGTACAAAGTCTCCTTGAAGACAGGATATTGCAATGCCTGCCGAGTCTTTTGCTTTCATAAGGAGTGATTTTTGTGTGAAAATTTGGTACTAATCCCTCTAGGATTTTCCAAGTGCATTATCTGTATAGCCCTTGTGGCTTAGCGCTTCTTTTTGATTATAATAATAATCCAAGTGCATTATTATTATTATATTAAAGAATGAAGCGCTAAACCTACAAGGGTCATACAGCTTCCAAGTGTATATAATCATGTATCTCTCCTGCCTGCGTTCCAGGGAGTACAGGTCGAGGAACTTCAACCGTTCCCAGCAATTTAGGTGTTTAATCGCACTTATGTGTGCTGTAATATGTCATACATTTTCTAGGTCAGCAATTTCACCTACCTTGAAACACGCTGTTAGTGTGCAGCAATATTCCAGCCTAGATAAAATAAACGACTTGAAGCGCGTCATTATGGGGTTGGCTTCACTACCCCATGATGACCCTTTGAAGGGTCTTATCCATCCTGTCATTTTTCTAGCAGATGCGATTGATACAGTGTTGTGGCCTTTGAAAGCGAGATCCTCTGACATTATCACTCTCAGGTCCTTTACATTAGTTTTTCGCTCTATTGTGTGGTTGAAATTTGTTTTATACTCTGATATAGTTTTAATTTCTTCATATTTTCCATATTGGTAACTGAAATTTCTATAATAAATTTCATATTGTTTTCTGTGGCCTTTTAAGGTTTGGTTTGATGTCGCCGGAGTCTTGCAGAGTTTCATGGAGGACACTCAAGAAAATTTCGGGTGTCACTTAAAAGGAAGATACGGTGGTGGCTTACATCCCTTTGTCTATGCAGATTAAGGTGGGAACAGGATAGGAGGGTTCTGGCCATGAGGAACAAGTTTTTCATAATACCCACCTGACTTTGTTTACTATTATCTTCTTTTGTTCTATTTGCTAGAAGTTTATGGACCCCCTTTTCAATTTTTTCCTGTTTTTTTTATACCATTTTGTCATGTCCCGTATTTGGGGACGGCAGGGCGACCGCTCTAAATCCTGTTGCCCGGGGGTTGTTAATGTGGGTTCTAAATGAGTGGCGACGGGGGATGTTACGTATGGTCTGTATTTTTTGCTATTGCTTTACAGCCCCCTTTTGGGGGAGTGAGGCTGTTGTTTTTTTTTTACCCTTTTGGGGAGACCCCTGGTCCTGCTCCCTTCCATAGAAGTTAAACCACAATAGGGGCTTCTTGCGTTCTTGTAAACCCGGGAGTTCCACGTTCTGGGCCGGGGGTTTTATGTTTTACGCCTTTTCGAAGTTGGGGGTTTTTTGGTAATATCAGTGGGTTTTAAAATCTACCAAAATCTGAGTCTCGTCAAAAAAAAATTATTTAGGTTTCGATTTAAATCTGGTTAGGAGCTCGTGACAACTGAGTCATTTTGGGGGACTTGAGTAGCTCACTCTTTCCTTGCTGTCATCGTGTAGAACCCATGTCGCCCTAAATAGGGACCCAGTATTGGATTTTGTTCTCAACTTAGTTTTGAATAAGAAAAAAAAATTTTTTGGGGTTTCTTTTCAATTTTATTTAAAGCTTTTAGTTTCTTCGCGTTTCTTGTCTCCTCAAGATTCCTTTAGAAAAATTTAAATTTTTGCATTTTCTTCTATTAAGATATATTGACCTTTTAACCGCTGGTCCAGTTATTTAAACAAATAATTCAGATAGTGTTCCTTGAAAGGGTTGTATTTTATTTACTTGCCCCGCTATGGGCGTTCTTTTAAAAAGTGCTCAGGACTTGTCTGCAAACGTTTTACAACTGTTTCAAAAATTTGCAGCTAGGAGATCCTGTCCAAGATTAATAATTTCAGATAAAGCCAAAAATTTTATAGTGGGTGCAAATATTTGATGGAATTAAAAGAGAAAAAAATGTACAATCTCTGTTAACCACAAGTGTGTTTGGAAATTCTTCCCCCCGAGAGGTTGGCAGGGGTGTTTTTATGAAAAAGTAGGTCCGTAAAACTGTTACGAAGGTGCTCCCGGAAAAGAAAAATTTGGGGGAATTGCATACTGTATTAGTGGGGGAGGAAAACTAAAAAAGTAATCGCTCCTCACATACATTATGATACTCCTGATTAAGATATTAATCTCTTCTCTTTTGATTTGGGGAAACAAAATTTGGAAGCTGCGCCTATTACAGAGAAATCCAAAAAGAAATGAGAAATTTAAAATGCAGAATTGTTAAAAATAATTTAAGGTTTTAAAGGTAATTAATCGGGTTTAAAAAAGTGGGGTGCAAAAGAATATCTTCTCGCTCTACGTGAAAAATTTTTTATGGTCATCAAAAGCTGTAATCGACAAACATTAAACCCCGGCTATTGTACTAATGATACAGAGCACATTAAACTTTCGGGCCCCTGGAAAGGTTTAACATTATCCCAACCCCAAAAGGTGTTTGGGGGAATGTCCGTGTGTTGTGTCTGGTCAAAAAAGTTTATGTCCCAAAATATTTTAAAACCCCCTCGGAATTAAGTGGCGTACAAAATGGGAAAAGGGTTTGATCAAAGGGAAAGTGACAAAGTGAAATTAAAGATGGCCAGACCAAGTAATTCAAGAGGAAGAAATTGTAATAAGGCCTCCAGAAGAATGACCAAACCCCCGGCTTGAGTTCTGTAGAGTTATAAATAAAAGATGGCATAAGTGTGAAAAATTTGTGATGCATCGAACCTTGGGAAAAATTTTGAGAGGGGGGGGGGAAATCAGGTTGGGGAGGAACACACAAGAACCCACTCCGGTAGGGAATGCAGTACGGGTTGAATTGTCTTGTGTAATCGACGTCATCAAAGCTAAAAAATGGATGATCAGTGAATAAGAATGAAAAATTTTGTAACTCCTCCGCATTAAAATTTTTTTCAATACGTGTGAAACAGATAAATACACGATGGGAAAATAAGAGGACGCAAGTTTTCCCCCCCCCCCCCCCCGGGGCAGCACATCAACGCAATTTACATTTTCTTAATAATGAGGGGTTGGCCAACTTTTTTTTTTACTATTATCGGGGGGGGTGTTAGGATGGCTCTACAAAAATAATTTTGGTAAGTTAATGCTAAAAATTTGGGGATTTTTAAATTTGGGGGGAAATATTGTCAAAGGGTGAGAAATTTTCCCAGTTTTTATATTACTAGTCTATATTTTTAAAACGTGTTCTAAATTTAAACCCTTTCATGAAATTAATCAAAAAAAATATTGTACAGTCCAAAACCTAAAAATTTCAGTGTTAAAGGTTTAAATTTGAATAAGCAATAATTATTATAGGCAATCTTTTTGGAGTGTGGTTTGGAATGGGTGGGCACGAAGGAGGGGCAGTTTTCTGCGACCCTTGTTCCTAAAGTTCCACCTGTCTCCGGGGGTACAAATTCCGGAAAATAAGTAAGTAAGTTTATTCAGGTATACACAAATCAGTTTTCATAGAATTTCAAAAATAGCGCATTGTGTAAGAATTCAGGATAATGCCTTCAACCCTATGACCATTGTTTCTCATGCGAAGTTTCAGTAAGCTGCCAAAAAACAAATGAAAGAAAAATATTTAATAAAAAAATTTCTAAAATTGCATTTGGCAGCAAGTGCTATAAACTGGCCTGAAAAATTTGTTTGAGACTTTTCCCCATGATTAAACATGTAAATCCGTTTTTAAATTTTTTTTATAATTTTCTTAAAAATTTCCTTATATTCATTCCCCCCAAAATACTGTTGGTAAGTTTTTGACATTTTGGAAAATATCGGCCCCTTTTTCCCCCCACAAAGGGAAAAAATTTGGTATTTTTTTTCCTAATCTTTTATAACACCTTTGTTTTATGTTTTTTTTTTGAAAAAAACCCCTTTTAATCCCTTCATTATTAATGCAGCGATAAGGGTGATTTGGGAGAGTTTAGCCCTGACATACACATCTTTTCTGTAGGTTAGTGATCAAAGGGGCAAAAAAGAGAACGTTAAATATAATCTCATGCCAATTATTTTTTAAAAAAATTTGGCCACCTTTTTTAGTTTCATGTAATTTATCTTTGTTGAATTATTTTTTAAAAAAGTGATCCCGATAAAAATTTTCTGGGAAAATATCGAATTGTACACATTTTTTGGGTGTGCAATGCCCCCAACGTCAGGCGAGCGATCGTTATGAATATCATTCTGCTAGGTTAAGATAAGAAAGATAAGATTTCGTTCGGATTTTTTTTTCCCGGAGGGGGTTTTCCACCCCGGATAACCAAGAAATCAGTGCGTCACGAGGATTCAACTTATTTCCATTGGGGGCCTCAAATTTTTCCTCAGGATGCGACCCACACCGCGACTAAAACCCGGACCTTTTGTGCTAGGGGGAAAAGGACAACAGGGGTAAGGAAAGTGTCGGGAAAGTTTTCCCCCCGCCCGGGGAAACGAACCCGGGGCCCCCGGTGTGAAGGGGAGCTTTTTGCCCCCAGGCCCCCGGGGGGTTTGGGAAGGGTTTTCGGAAACGGGCAAGTGTTTTTCCTGACGCGGGGGTTTTGCAGTGATGCCCGCCTTTGAACTTTGGTCATCTGCCCAGGCCTTCCCCTGGCTTACCGGGCCACCCCCTTTAAAAATAATGGTCTTTTTTAACCAATTGATTATTACCTTCTGCTGGGCCCCCCCCCTTCAATATCTCTTCCCTTTCGAAAGATGCCAATAGTAAAGTTATTTTTTGGGAAAGAAAAGAAAAATAAAGGGACTTTTCACCAAAAAAATAATAAACTATTTTTTTTGTAAATTAATCATTTTTTTTTTTTTCTCGATTTTTTTTTTTTTTCCCTGCATCACAGTGTCCCGGGCTGGATTATAAGGGGGGGAAAGGGACAATTGCCCCTTCCCTGCCCGATGACCCCCCCGACAAAGGGGTTCCTTTATAACAAAAAAGTAATAATAAAAAAAACAGTTTATTAATAAAAGGAATTAACAAATAAAGTGCATGGGGGGGGGGGGGGGAGGGTTTTAGAAAATGAAAGAAAGGGTGCCCCCAAACCCTCTTCCCCTGAATAGCTTGACTTTAAACCCGGGTTTGCATCAGTTTTGAGGTAAATGACCAACCATAAGCAGGTGCCAGGGTGTGCACACAACACCCGTGTTGGTGTACTCACCTATTTGTACTCACCCATTTGTGGTTGCAGGGGTGGGGTCTTTAAAGGGCCCCCAAATCTTCACCGGTTGTATGGGCCCCCTCTCTCCCCCCCCTCCCTGGCTTTATCCAACCTCGTCTTAAAAAATGTGTATGGTTCCCGCCTCCCTACGTCATTTTCTAGGATATTCCACTGCCTTAAACTCTATGACTGAAGAAATCTTCCTAAATCTCTCTGACTCATTTTTTTTCTTAAAATTCCTGTGGCCTCTTGTTTCTGTGTCCCCTCCTGGAACATCCTGTCTTTGTCCACCTTGTCTATTCCCACGCAGTATTTTATATGTCGTTATCATGTCTCCCCTGACCCTCCTGTCCTCCAGTGTCTTCAGGCCGATTTCCTTAAGCTTTCTTCATAGGACATTCCCCTTAGCTCTGGAACTAACCTTGTCGAAAACCTTTGTACTTTCTCTAGTTTCTTGACGTGCTTTATCAAGTGCGGGTTTCAAACAGGTGCTGCATACTCCAGTATGGGCCTGACATACACGGTGTACAGTGTCTTGAACGATTCCTTACTAAGGTATCGAATGCTGTTCTCAGGTTTGCCAGGCGCCCATATGCTGCAGCAGTTATCTGATTGATATGTGCTTCCGGAGAAATGCTCGGTGTTATATTCACCCCAAGATCTTTCTCCTTGAGTGAGGTTTGCAGTCTTTGGCCACCTAGCCTATACTCTGTCTGTGGTCTTCTGTGCCCTTCCCCTATCTTCATGACTTTGCATTTGGCAGGATTAAATTCGAGAAGCCATTTGCTGGACCAGGTGTCCAGTCTGTCCAGGTCTCTTTGAAGTCCTGCCTGGTCCTCATCAGATTTAATTCTCCTCATTAACTTCACATCTCTGCAAACAGGACACTTCTGAGTCTAACCCTTCCATCATGTCGTTCACATATACCAAAAATAGCACTGGTCCTAGGACAGACCCCTGTGGGACCCCGCTCGTTCACAGGTGCCCACTGTGATACATCATTACGTACCATGACTCGTTGTTGCCTCCCTGTCAGGTATTCTCTGATCCATTGCAGTGCCCTTCCTGTTATATGCGCCTGATGCTCTAGCTTCTGCACTAATCTCTTGTGAGGAACTGTGTCAAAGGCCTTCTTGCAGTCCAAGAAGATGCAATCAACCACCCTCTCTCTCGTGTCTTACTTCTGTTATTTTATCATAAAACTCCAGAAGGTTTGTGACACAGGATTTGCCTTCCATGAATCCGTGCTGGTTGGCACTTATACTCTTGTTCCGTTCCAGGTGCTCCACCACTCTCCTCCTGATAATCTTCTCCATAACTTTGCATACTATACACGTCAATGACACAGGTCTGTAGTTTAGTGCCTCTTTTCTGTCTCCTTTTTTAAAAATGGGAACTACATTTGCCGTCTTCCATACCTCAGGTAGTTGCCCAGTTTCCAGGGACGTGTTGAAGATTGTGGTAAGTGGCACGCACAACATATCTGCTCCCTCTCTAAGGACCCACGGAGAGATGTTGTCCGGTCCCATTGCCTTTGAGGTATCGATGTCCCTTAGCAGTTTCTTCACCTCCTCCTCATCTGTATGTATGCCGTCCAACACTTGTTGGTGTATTCCTTGCTGGTGTCCCCATCTGATGTGTCCCCCCATAGTCCTTCCTGTCTCTACTGTAAATACTCCTTAAATCTCGTGTTGAGCTCCTCACATACCTCTTGAATCGTTTCTTGTGAGTTCTCCACCTTCTTTCCTCAGCCTTATCACCTGGTCCTTGACTGTTGTCTTCCTCCTAATGTGGCTATACAGCAGTTTCGGGTCAGATTTGACTTTCGATGCTATGTCGTTTTCATACTGTCGCTGGGCCTCCCTCCTTATCTGTGCATACTCGTTTCTGGCTCTTCTACTAATCTCCTTGTTTCCTGGGTCCTATGCCTCCTGTATCTTTTCCATTCTCTGTTGCACTTAGTTTTTGCCTCCCTACACTCGGGTAAATCAAGGACTCGTTTTGGTCTTCCTATTATTTCTGTTTCCCTTGGGAACAAACCTTTCCTCTGCCTCCTTGCACTTTGTTGCCACATATTCCATCATCTCGTTTACTGATTTTCCTACCATTTCTCTGTCCCACTGAACCTCCTGCAGAAGTTTCTCATACCTGTGTAGTCCCCCCTTTTATAGTTTGGCCTGTCCCCTTCAGTTCCTGTTACCTTCTCCACTTGTAACTCTACTATATAATCAAAACTCAGAACCACGTGATCGCTAGCTCCAAGGGGCCTCTCGTAAGTGATGTCCTCAATGTCTGAACTGCTCAGGGTGAACACAAGATCCAGTCTTGCTGGCTCATCCTCCCTCTCTCTCTGGTTGTGTCCCTGACATGTTTACATGTGTGAGTGTGTGTGTGTGTGTGTGTGTGTGTGTGTGTGTGTGTGTGTGTGTGTGTGTGTGTGTGTGTGTGTGTGTGTGTATGTGCGTGTGTATGTGTGTGTGTATGTGTGTGTGTATGTGTGTGTGTGTGTGTGTGTGTGTGTATGTGTGTGTGTCTATGTGTGCGAGGTAGCTATTGTGTGTATGGCTTTGATCGGCTATGTCGACCTCAGAAGGACTATTTCTTGTTAGTGCCAGTGTAGAGGCCAATGATCAACGAGTCAGTTAGTGGCCTGGGGGTATATATGTGTATTTGTCGACCACTTTTAGTGCTAGGCAATGGTGTGGGGCAGTGGTGTTCATGTTTTAGATCTGTGTGTTGCTCACAAATGTTTGCGATATATCATCATTTTGCAGTTACATCTTACATATGCATACACATCCAGAAACACACACACACACACACACACACACACACACACACATATATATATATATATATATATATATATATATACATTCATATATATATATATATATATATATATATATATATATATATATATATATATATATGTCGTGCCGAATAGGCAGAACTTGCGATCTTGGCTTAAATAGCAACGCTCATCTTGCCATATAGGACAAGTGAAAATTTGTGTATGCAATAATTTCGCCAAAATCATTTTGAACCTAACGAAAAAAATATATTTCACTGTGTTTGTTTAGTATTAAATTACTGTAAACAAATCTAAAATATATTTAGTTGGGTAAGGCTAAAATAAATTGATCTTGTTATAATAAGGTTAGGTAAGTTTTCTAAGATTCTTCTGGTGCAAAATTAAATTTTTTACATTAACATTAATGAAAAAAATATATCTTTAAACGTATAAGAGAAAATTTCAGAAAGGACTTAATTTTAAATGAGTTCTTGCTAATTGACCAGTTTTACATATTCGGCACGACATATATATATATATATATATATATATATATATATATATATATATATATATATATATATATATATATATGCAAGGAATTCGCAAGAGCATGCGAAATATACACAAACACTGATCTCTGGCTCAAGGAGACTCGAACCTACGAACCTTGGGACAAGGTATGCAGTGCTTTCCAATCTACCCACATTGGACAATACCTTGGCGTGTAGCTAGCGCTACACGTTTGATCCAAGGCAGCCAGCTTTCAGGGAGAAGGCTTACAGCTTTTCATCTCATCCACTGCATGCATCAGCCTTCCTAGAGATTTTAACAATGCAAGGAATTCGGAAGAGCAGGCGAAATATACACAAACACTGATCTCTGGCTGAAGGAGACTCGAACCTACGAACCTTGGGACAAGGTACGCAGTGCTTTACCAATCTACCCACACTGGACAATACCTTGGCGTGTAGCTAGCGCTACACGTTTGATCCAAGTCAGCCAGCTTTCAGGGAGAAGGCTTACAGCTTTTCATCTCATCCCCTGCATGCATCATTCTTCCTAGAGATTTTAGCAATGCAAGGAATTCGCAAGATCAGGCGAAATATACACAAACACTGATCTCTGGTTGAAGGAGACTCGAACCTACGAACCTTGGGACAAGGTACGCAGTGCTTTACCAATCTACCCACACTGGACAATACCTTGGCGTGTAGCTAGCGCTACACGTTTGATCCAAGGCAGCCAGCTTTCAAGGAGAAGGCTTACAGCTTTTCATCTCATCCCCTGCATGCATCAGCCTTCCTAGAGATTTTAACAATGCAAGGAATTCGCAAGAGCAGGCGAAATATACACAAACACTGATCTCTGGCTGAAGGAGACTCGAACCTACGAACCTTGGGACAAGGTACGCAGTGCTTTACCAATCTACCCACACTGGACAATACCTTGGCGTGTAGCTAGCGCTACACGTTTGATCCAAGGCAGCCAGCTTTCAGGGAGAAGGCTTACAGATTTTCATCTCATCCCCTGCATGCATCAGCCTTCCTAGAGATTTTAACAATGCGTACCTTGTCCCAAGGTTCGTAGGTTCGAGTCTCCTTCAGCCAGAGATCAGTGTTTGTGTATATTTCGCCTGCTCTTGCGAATTCCTTGCATTGTTAAAATCTCTAGGAAGGCTGATGCATGCAGGGGATGAGATGAAAAGCTGTAAGCCTTCTCCCTGAAAGCTGGCTGCCTTGGATCAAACGTGTAGCGCTAGCTACACGCCAAGGTATTGTCCAGTGTGGGTAGATTGGTAAAGCACTGCGTACCTTGTCCCAAGGTTCGTAGGTTCGAGTCTCCTTCAGCCAGAGATCAGTGTTTGTGTATATTTCGCCTGCTCTTGCGAATTCCTTGCATTGTTAAAATCTCTAGGAAGGCTGATGCATGCAGGGGATGAGATGAAAAGCTGTTAGCCTTCTCCCTGAAAGCTGGCTGCCTTGGATCAAACGTGTAGCGCTAGCTACACCCCAAGGTATTGTCCAGTGTGGGTAGATTGGTAAAACACTGCGTACCTTGTCCCAAGGTTCGTAGGTTCGAGTCTCCTTCAACCAGAGATCAGTGTTTATATATATGTATATGTATATATATATATATATATATATATATATATATATATATATATATATATATATATATATATATATATATATGTACTCACCTATTTGAGGTTGCAGGGGTCGATTCATAGCTCCTGGCCCCGCCATTTCACTGATTGCTACTAGGTCCTCTCTCTCCCTGCTCCAAGCTTTATCAAACCTTGTCTTAAAGCTATTAATGATTCCCGCCTCCACTACATCACTTTCTAGGCTATTCCACTACCTGACTACTCTATGACTGAAGAAATACTTCCTAACATCCCTTTGATTCATCTGAGTCTTCAGCTTCCAATTGTGACCCCTTGTCTCTGTGTCCCATCTCTGGAATATCCCATCTTTGTCCACCTTATCTATTCCCCACAGTATTTTATATGTCGTTATCATGTCTCCCCTGACCCTCCTGTCTTCCAGTGTCGTCAGGCAGATTTTCCTTAACTTTTCTTCGTAGGACAATCCCCTTAGCTCTGGGATTAGTCTTGTTGTAAACCTTTGCACCTTCTCTAATTTTTTGACATGCTTGACCAGGTTTGGATTCCAAACTGGTGCTGCATACTCTTTAACTTCACATCATCTGCAAACAAGGAAACTTCTGAGTCTATCCCTTCCGTTATGTCATTCACATATATCAAAACCAGCACAGGTCCTAGGACTGACCCCTGTGGAACCCCGCTTGTCACAGGCGCCCACTCTGACACCTCGTCATGTACCATGACTCGTTGTTGCCTCCCTGTCAGTTATTCTCTGATCCATTGCAGTGCCTTCCTTGTTATGTGTGCCTGATCCTCTAGCTTTTGCAGTAACCTCTTGTGAGGAACTGTGTCGAAGGCCTTCTTGCAGTCCAAGAAAATGCAATCTATCCACCCCTCTCTTTCTTGTCTTACTTCTGTCACCTTGTCATAAAACTCCAGTAGGTTTGTGACACAGGATATTCCTTCCCTGAAACCGTGCTGGTTGTCGATTATACACTTGTTTCTTTCCAGGTGCTCCACCACTCTCCCCCTGATGATCTTCTCCATGACTCTGCATACTATACACGTTAGTGACACAGGTCTGTAGTTTAATGCCTCATGTCTGTCTCCTTTTTTAAAAATTGGGAACTACATTTGCCAACTTCCATACCTCAGGGAGTTGTCCAGTATCAATGGATATGTTGAAGATCTTTGTTAATGGCACACACAGTATCTCTGTTTCCTCTCTAAGGACCCATGGAGAGATGTCTGGTCCCACCGCCTTTGAGGTGTCAAGTTCATATAGCAGCTTCTTCACCTCCTCCATGGCTATGTGTACCTCATCCAGCACTTGTTGGTGTACCTCCCTGTTATGATTTCCTGGAGTCCTACCGGTTTCCACTGTAAATACTTCTTTAAATCTCGTGTTGAACTCCTCACATACCTCTCGGTCCTTTCTTGTGAACTCCCCATCACCCTTCCTCAGTCTGATTACCTGGTCCTTGACTGTTGTTTTCCTCCTGATGTGGCTATACAACAGCTTCCGGTCAGACTTGACTTTCGATGCTATGTCATTTTCATATTGTCGCTGAGTCTCTCTTCTTATCTGTGCATATTCGTTTCTGGTTCTTCGGTTAATCTCTTTATTTTCCTGAGTTCTTTGTCTTCTGCACCTTTTTCATTCTCTAGTACACCTAGTTTTTGCCTCCCTACACCTTTGTTGTCACATAGTCCATCATTTCTTGTATTGGTTTTCCTGTCAGTTCTCTCTCCCACTGAATGTCTTGTAGGAAGTTCCTCATGCCTGAGTAGTTCCCTTTGAAGCTCAACTATGTAGTCAAAGCACAAAACCACATGATCGCTAGCTCCTAGGGGCCTTTCATACATGATATCCTCGATGTCTGAACTACTCACGGTGAATACAAGGTCCAGTCTCGCTGGATCATCCTCACCTCTCTCACTGGTAGTGTCTCTAACATGTTGATGCATGAGGCTTTCCAGCACCACATCCATCATCTTGGCTCTCTATGTTTTGGGACCCCCATGGGGCTCCATGTTTTCCCAGACAATCTCCTTGTGACTGAAATCACCCATAGCTAGTAACTTTGCTCTCCCCATGTGAGGTCTTGTGGCCACCCTGGCTAGTGTGTCGACTATTGCTCTGTTGCTCTCATCGAACTCTTCTCTTGGCCTCCTGCAGTTCTGTGGCAGGTTGTACATTACAGCAATTATCACCTTATGGCCCTCAGACTAGATTGTTCCTACTAAGTAGTCCCTTTTGCCCATGCCATCCATTCCTTCCATTTTCTCAAAATCTCACTGGTTTTTAATGAGCAGTGCTCATTAATGAGCAGTGCCCTCCCTCTGTCTTTCCTGAGGATTTGATTTCTGGGTGAAAAGATTGCATCTGTTTTCATTCTGGTGAGTTTTGTTTCTGTGAGTGCTATTATGTCTGGGGATGTCTCCTTGATTCTTTCATGCCACTCCTCACACTAATTTGTTATTCCATCTGCATTTGTATACCACACCTTCAACTTTTTTTCTAAGACTGTGGTCTAGGGGATACATTGGAGTTGGGGAAGTGGGAGACCTGATAAGGAACTATGGGTGGTTGCTGTGGGGGTGGAGTTTGTAATGAGGTGGGTGGGGGCATTGGATATGGCATGGGTGTTTTGGGTTAAAATGTTTGGTTTCACTGGGTTTGTCCTGGTTGAGGGGCTTCTGCAGGTAGTTGTGAAGGAGGCTGTACTTGATCTTCTTCCTGAGTCTGGGATCTCCTGCCCATCTCCATCTCCATCTCCATCTTCTCCTCTCTTTCCTCCTTTCACCTTTGTACCATCTCTCTCAGTTTCTGCCTTTCTTTTGTGTTCTGTCGTGGTCGAGATACACCTTCTGGTATGCTGGCACATCCCTTAGTCTTGCTTTCTCTGCAGGATCCTGTTCCGAGTCGATTCTGCCTTGAAAGTCACTTTCATTGGTCAGGTTCTTCTTCTTGCAAACCCCCCTATTCTCTGAAAATTTTCCAGCTGGGTCATGTCATCTTCTCCTATTGCTTTTATGATGTTTTGGATTGCATTTTTCCCCCCTTGTTTTCTTGCTTCATAAGTTTCCCCTTCAACTTCCTGGAGCCCATACACAAAGACTGACCTCTCCCTTTCATTCTCTCACTGCATATCCCTATGTATCCACTGATTCAATTTAATTTCCTCCATTGCAGCTTTCCTTTCTTCAGCTTCACTATCTATTGTACTTGGGCTCAGTGGCCTGTCATTTTCCCTTCTCAGCTTTCCCTGGACTCTACTGTAGTCTGTTAGGGCTTCCACATATAGCTTAGCTCTTTCATTTACTACAGTTCCCTATGACAGGGCTTCTACATGCAGTTTTGCTCCTTCATTCTCTACAGTCCCCTTGTCTGTGACTGAGGTAGCAGTCTCTGATGTCATTCCCAAATTGTTCTTTGGATCTTTAGGCTGTTTCAGATTTTTCAGTTCCTCTTCTAGTCACTGTATCCTAGCCTCTGCTGCTATGACTTGCATCTCCCACTTCTTGCTTTCCGTATCTATCCTCTCTTCCATTCCAATGCTAAGTTCTTCTAGTTTCTTTCCCCATTCATGTTCCCATTCCGTGAGCACCGCTGCCCAATCTTCCCTTGCAGATTCATCCTCCTGTCCCTTGGTTTTCCTTACTGCTCTCTGGCAACTTATTCTTTTTTTGTTTTGGTTACCTCAGAATGGAAAACTTGCGTAATTCTGTATGTTAGGTTTGTGGTGTGTTTGTCCGAGTGTGGGGGGAGGGGAGGTAGAGGAGGAACTGTAGACAGTGTCTATATGGGAGAGGGGTGGGGAGGGGGATTGAGGGGGAACATGGGGAGTGAGGAGAGGGAGAAGCAAGGGGGGGAATGGGAGAGGAGAGAGGTAAAGAGGGAGAGGTGGGGATAAGGAGGGTGAAAGAAGGGGGGGGGGATCGGGGAAAGGGGGCCAGTTTGGGGGGGGAAGGGGCGGGGGGAGTGAAAGTGAAAGTCGTACTCCCTATTTTACTCACCTATTTGTGGTTGCAGGGGTCGAGCCCACAGCTCCTGGCCCCCCCTCTTCGCTGATTGCTATTTGGGTTTTTTCTCTCCTGCCCCATGAGCTTATAATACCTCCCCTTTAAAACAAAGTATGGTTCCCGCCCCCACTACGCCCATTTTTAAGGGCTATTCCAGGGCCCTGACTATTTAAAATGACTGAAGTAATACTTCCTAACACCCCTTTTGATTAAATCTGAGTTTTTAAAACTTCCAATTTGATTTTTGTGTCTGTGCCCCCTTCCCTTGGAACATCCCGTCTTTGCCCACCTTGTCTATTTTTTGGGGCAGTATTTTATATGTTTATAAAGTCCCCCCGACCCCCCTGTCCCCTTCGTCGGGGCCGGGGTTTTTTCCTCAACCTTTCTTTCGGGGGGAAAATCCCCGAAACCCTTGGGACTAGCCCTTGTTGAAAAACCCTTTTGCACTTTCTCTAATTTCTTGACTTTCTTGACTAGGTGTGGTTTCCCAAAAACGGGTTTGCTGCATACTCCAAGGGGCCGACGTAAATGGTATACAGAGTCTTAAACGAATTCCCTGGGGTTATGGGAACCCGCAAACCGGGGTTTCCCGGGGCGCCCGTATGCTGCAGCAGTTTTTCTGATTGATGTGCGCCTCAGGAGATATGCTGGGTGTTTTTCTCACCCCCGATTTTTTTCCTTTGAGTGGGGTTTTTGCAGTTTTTTTGGCCATCAAAACTTTTTGGGTCTGCGGTTTTTTTGGGCCCTTCCCCCAATCTTCTTGTTTGCATTTGGCGGGGTTTAAAATTTCAAGGAGCCATTTTTGTTTGGCCGGCTTGTCCTTTCCAGGTTTTTTTTTTGTAGTCCTGCCAAAAATCCCCATCCGATTTGTTTTCTTCTCATTAATTGCATCATCTGCAAAAAAGGGACACTTCTGGTCAAACCCTTTCCCCTTTATGTCGTTCCCATATACCAAGAACAGCACAGGTCCTGGGACGGGACCCCTGTGGGGAAACCCCCCGCTTGTCACAGGCCCCCACTCTACCCCTGGCGCGTTTAAAACCATGACTCTTTGGTTGCCTCCCGTCGGGTTTATTTTTGATCCTTTGCGTCCCTTTTTTCCTTTTATTTTGTCCCCTTGATCCTTAGTTTTTGCAGTAACCTTTTGTGAGGAACTGTGTAAAAGGGCCTTTCCCTTGCAGTAAAAAAATTTCAGTCAAATCCCCCTCTTCTTTTGTCTTACTTCGGGCCCCCTTGTCAAAAAACCCTAGAAAGGTTTGTGACACGGGTTTTTTCCCTTTCCCCTGAAACCGTGCGGTTGTCTTTTTATAACTTTTTTTCTTTCCAGGTGCCCCCCACTCTCCCCCGGGAAATCTTCTCCATGACCTTGCATATTTAAACACTGTGATACGGGTTTCTGTAGTTTAGGCCTCATGTCTTTTTTTTTTCCCCTTTTTTTAAAATTTGGGATACATTTGCCTTTTTCCATACCTCGGGGGGTTTGCCCAGTTTCAAATAAAGTTTTTGAAATCTTTTTTTAATGGCTCACACAAAAACTCTGCCCCTTTTTAAGGACCCCTGGAGAAAGGTTTGTCTGGTCCCACCCCCTTTGAGGTGTCAAGTTCGCATAGAAAGGCTTTTTCACCTCCTCCTTGGTTATTGTCCCTCACCCAGAAATTGTGGTGTCCCCCCCTTTTCTGATTTTCCTGGAGTCCTACTGTTTTTCCATGTAAATCCCTTTTTAAAAATCTTGTGTTGAGCTCCGGGGCATACCTCTTGGTCGTTTTTGTGAATTCCCCCCCCCCTTCCCCCAGTCTGTTCCCTGGTCCTTGACTGTTTTTTTCCCCTATGTGTGGCTGTACAACAGTTCGGGTCTTCCTTTACTTGTGATGCTATGCCCATTTTCTTATTGTCCGAGCCTCCCTTCTTATCTGTGCATATTCGTTTCGGGCCCCTTGGCTGTTTCTTTTTTTTTCCCGGAGTTCTCTGCCCTTTTTGTATTTTTTCCCCATTCCTAGTAAAACCTATTTTTTGCCTCCCAACCCCTTTTGGGGGTAAACCCAAGGACCGTTCTGTTTTCCCCATTATTTCTGTTTCCCGGGGAAAAACCTCTACTTTTCCCCTCCTTGAAATTTTGTTGCTACATAGCCATCATTTCTTGTCCCGGTTTTTTCCTGTAAGTTCCCTCCCCCCATGAATGTCTTGTGTGTGTGTGTGTGTTGGGGTGTGGTGGGTGTTTTGTTTGTGTGTTGTGTGTGTGTGTGTTTTGTGTGTGTGTGGGGTGTGTGTGTGTTTTGTGAGTGTTTTGCAACTATGTGTAGTTTTTAAGTGTCTAAAAAAGAGGGGGAATGGGGCTTTGGAGGGGTTATGTGGAGTTCAGTGGTCCCTTACCTGCCCAAAAACCCTTTGTGACCTAAACCCCCCACCCTCCTGTGACTTGCCCCCGACCTGCCAACAATACTCCCCTCTGTGTTTTTTCCCCCCCACCTAGGTTTAAAAAAAACCCCTGTTCGCCTTTTTCCCTTTAAATTACCAATTGCTTTTCCTTATTGAGTACTTGATTCCTATTCTTCATGAAACTAGGAGGTTGGACCTTTTCAAAAATCAGCTTGGGGGTTTAATTTGGGAAACCCCAAAAATTCCACACCCAAGAAACCACGCATAGGTGAATAAAAAGTATTGCAAGGGAGCTGAAACAGCCTGTAGTTTGTCCAGCTGGGATGTGACGCCCCTGGTGTAGATCTACCTCCTTTTTTTTCCTCGTTATAAAATTTGTACCCTATTCCTGTATTTTTTTTCACGGGGCACAATTTGTGTGTGGGTGTTTGTTTTTGGGGAAATCACCTAATTTGTCCCAAACCTTTTTGGGTGGTTGCGGGGTCGAACTCAGCCCCTGCCCCCGCCTCTTCACTGATCGTTTAAACTGTATCCCTCTCTCTCTGCTTCCTTGCTTTTTTCTACCTCTTCTTAAAATTTTTATGGTTCCTGCCTCCACTACTTCACTTGCTAGGCTATTCCACTTGCTGAAACTCTTTACGGAAAAATATTTCCCAAAAACTCCCTGTGACTCGCTGAGTCTTCAGCTTCCATTTTGTGCCCCCTTTTGCCCCCTGGGGCCCGTCTCGGGGAAAAAAAACTCTTTTCCCACCTTGTCTTTCCCCCGCATTTCCTTGTATGCTTTAAATCATGTCCCCCCTGACCCTTTTTGTCCTCCAGTGGGGGGGTGTGTGTGTGTGTGGTGTGGTGTGTGGGGTGTGTGTGTTTTGTGTGGTGTGTGTGGATTTCACCTAGTTTTCTCCCCTTTAGTTGAGGTTGCAGGGTCGAACCCCAGCTCCTGCCCGCAATAGGTCACTCTCCCGGGAAACCGTGAGCTTTATTTTACCTCTGCTATGTATGGTTTCCTCCCCTCCACTACATCGTTTCCCCAAACTTTTCCCCTTTTTACTGACTACTCTGTGGCTGGGGGAAATACTTCCTAACCCCCTGTAAATTAATCTGTGTTTTCGTTCCAACTGAGTCCCCTTTTTGGGAGTGTCCAATCTCGGGAAAACATTCTGTCTTTGCCCACCTGTAGATTCCCCCCAGTATTTTGTTTTTCCCGGTTATCATGCCCCCTTCTATCTATCCTGTCCTCCAGTGTCGTGAGTTTTACCCCCTATTTTGAGGTTGGGGGGGCCCGGGGCCCGAGCCCCCGGGCCCCCCCTTTTCACTGATCGTACTAGGAACTCTCCTGAGCCGGATTTTTAATCATCCCCTTGCTTAAAGCTATTATGGACCCTTTGCCTCCACTACATCCCCTTCCCAAACTATTCCACTTATGACTACTTGTGGCTAAAGGGAAAATACTTCCTAACACCCTGTGTTTCCCATTTTGTGTCTTCAGCTTCCAACTGTGCCCCTTGTTACTGTGTCCAATCTCGGAAAAACCTGTCTTTGTCCCCTTTCAATTCCTCTCAGTATTTTTGTATTGTTATATGCCCCCCCGTCCTCCTGTCCCCCCAGGTCGAAGGTTGATTTCCCTTAACCTCCCCTCGTAGGACATACCTCTTAGCTCTGGGACTGGGTCTTGTTGAAAAACCTTTGCCCCTTTCTCTATTTTCTTTAGGGTGCTTGGTAGGTGGGGGTTTCCCAAAACTGGTGCCCCCATACCCCAAATTTGGGCCTAACGTATACGGTGTCCGGGGTCCAAAAACAAATTCCCCTTAATTAAGATGTCGGAATGCTGTTTTTGGGTTTTTGTTTAGGCGCCCAAATGCTGCAGAGTTATTTGGTTTTGTCCGCTCCAGGAGATGTGCCTGGGGGTTATACTCACCCCAAGATTTTTTTCCCTTGAGTGGGGTTTGTAGTCTCGGCCCCCCAGACTGTACTCCGTCTGGGGCCCCTTTTTTGGGCCCTTCCCAATCTTCATGACTTTCCCACTTGGTGGATTGAACTCCAGGAAAAAAAGCGGGGCCCGGGTTTCTGCAGCCGTCCGTCCCTTTTTTAGTTCTGCCTGGTCTTCAAACGAGGGGTTTTCCCTTCTCTTAAAACTTCACGTCATCTGCAAACGGGGGACACCCAGAGTCTTTTCCCTTGGGTCATGTCTTTTCCACAAATCCCAAAAAACAGCACTGGTCCTGGGGCTGCCCCTGCGGGCCCCCGCGGCCACGGTCCCCACTCTGAAAAACCTCCCCACTTTACCATGACCGTGCTGTCTTCCTGACAAGTTTTTTCCCCTGATCCATTGTATTTGCCTTCCCTGTTACCCCCCTGTTTTGGTTTCCCCCCATTTTTTGGCCCCAAATCTCGGGTGTGGAACTGTTTTCAAACGCCTTCTTGCAGCCCAAGGGGGGGGAAAAAAGGCCATCCACCCCCCCCTCTCTCTCTTGTTTTAAATGCTGTCCCCATGTCATAGAACCCAGTAGGTTTGTACACGGGATTTCCGCCCCCTAAAAACCATGTTTGGCTGCTGTTGATGAAAATCTTTCCCTTTTTCTAGGTTTTCCCACCACTTTTCCCCTGATAATCTTCCCATGTTTTTCCCTCTTTACATGTCGGGTGACACTGGCTGTTTTTAAATTGCTTCATGTCTTCCCCCTTTTTTAAAGATGGGATACTTTTTGCTGTCTCCCAGGGCCTCGGGCAATCTCCCTTTTGAAAAGGTATTAAAATATTGTTTTTAGGGGTACACATAGCGCCTCGCCCCTTTCTCTCAATACCCATGGGGAGATTTAAATCGGCCCCCCATTGCCTTTGGGTATCTAGCTCACTAGAAGCCCTTCACTTTTTCCTCGTTTTGTGCACTGTGTCCAGCACTTGGGGGTGTGCCCCACCCCTCCCCTCTTTCTTTGGGGTCCCCTTTTGCCCCCCTCTGTGAAAACTTCTGTGAATCTCTTGTTGAGGGTTTTTCACATACTTTACGGGATTTCCTTTTGTTCCCCCTCCTTTCCCTTCCCTTAAACCTGATTACCTGGTTTCCCTTGGGCTGTTGTTTTCCTCCTTGTGGCTGTACAACCCGTTTCCCGGGGGAGAAATTTGGGGTTTCGTCTATGTCATTTTTTATTGTTTTGGGCCCCCCCCTTTTTATCTGTGCTTTTTCTTTTGGCTCTAGCTTTTTCTCCCTTTTTTCTCCTGGGTCCTTTGCCTTCTTATTTTTTTCCAATTTCCCCACACAAATTGGTTTTTTTCCTCCCCCTGCACCTTTTGGGGAAAAACATGGGCTATCCTGGGGTTTTTTTATTATTCCCGTTACCCTTTGGGTACAAACCTCTCCCAGCCTCCTTTTCTTTTTTTTGGGTTTCATATTCCATCATCTCATTAAAATGGCTTCCCTGCCAGGGCCCCTGTCCCACTGAACCCCGTTCAGGTAGTTCCTCATTCCTGTGTAGTCCCTTTCTTTTAGTTGGGTTCATTTGTCCTGGGCCCCTTTCCGCCCTTTTCCCTTTCCAATTGGGAGCTCTACTGTTTTATTCGAAGCTTAAAAAACCCCATGGTCATGGCCCCCAAGGGGGCTTCATATGGATGTATTCGTATCTGCACTACCAAGGTGAATACAAAATCCCGCCTTTCTGGGGGTTTATCGTGGTGTGGTGTGGTGGTGTGTGTGGGGTGGGGGTGTGTGGGGTGTTTTGTGTTTTGTGTGCGTTTTGTTGTGTTTTCGTGTGTGTGTGTGTTGTGTGTTTTGGGTGTGTGGTGTGCGTGTGTGTGTATTTACCTAAATTTTACTCACCCTTTTTGGGTTGCGGGGTCGAGACTCCCGTCCTGGGCCCCCCCTCCCTTTTACTTTATCGCTTAAATGGATCCTCCCCTCCTCTGCTTCCAGAAATTTGTCTTTTTCTTCAAAAAAATGTATGGTTTCCCGCCTCCACTACTTTTACTTGCTGGGTATTCCCCCTTGCTGACAACTCTTGACTGAAGAAAAAACTTCCCAAAGTTCCCCGGAATGTCTGGTCTTCAGCTTCCAGTTTTTGGGCCCTTGAAAAATGTGTCCCCTCTCTGGGAACTTCCAAACTCTGTCCACCTTTTCTATTCCCCGCAGTATCTTTTATGTCGTTATCATGTCTCCCCCGACCCTTCTGTCCCTCCAGTGTCGTCAGTCCGATTTTCCCCAAAACCTTTTCCCCGTAAAGATTTCCCCTTTAGCTTGGGACTAGCCTTTTTGCAAAAACCCTTTGGGAAATTTTTTCTAACTTCTTGACGTGCTTTACCAGGGGGGGTTCCAGACTGGTGCTGCATACTCCAGTTTTGGGTCTAACATTTCAAAAGGTACATGTTTTTGAACGATTCCTTTTTAAGGTATCGGGAAAAGCCCATTTTCAGGTTTTGGCCGGCCCGTATGCTGCCGCCCTTTTTGGGTTTATTTTGTGCCTCCTGTGATGTGCTGGTGTTATGGCACCCCAAAGGGCTTTCTTCCCCGAGTGAGGTCTGTAGTCCCTTTTTTCCCCCCCCCCCCTAGTCTATTTCTGTCTGCGGGGGTTTTTTTTGCCCCTCCCCAATCTTCATGCCCTTTTCATTTGGGTGGATTGAATTCGGAAGCCCGTTTAAATGGACCACAGGGCCACCTCTTTCCCGGGCTCTTTTCAGTCCCCGCCCCATCCTCGTCCCGATTTTTTAAATTTTTCTCATTTAAATTTACTCATCTGCAAAAAGGGCACTTCAAGTCTTTCCTTTTCCTCATGTCGTTCACATATATCAAAAAAAGCACTGGTCCCAGAAATGGGGCCCCTGTGGGACCCCGCCGTAAAGGCGCCCACTGTGTACCCCTTCACGTTCCATGACCGTTGCGCCTCCCCGTCGGGATTCCCTTATCCATTGGGAGTGCCCTTTTTTTACGTTTGCCCTGATCCTCCAGCCTGCCCCTAATCTTTTTGGGGAAATGTGTCAAAAGGGCCCTTTCCCGCATCTTTGGAAAACGCAAACCCACCCCAAACCCCCTCTTCGTTTTCTTATTTTTGTTAAACCTTTTTCATAAAACTCCAGGAGGTTTGTGATACAAGATTTTTTCCTTCCAAGAACCCATGTGGTTTTTTTTTTTATAATCTTGTTCCTTTCCAGGTGTTCGACCCCTCTCCCCTGATAATCTTCTCCATGACTTTGCCACAATAATTTCAGAGGGGCCAGGGCTGTAGTTTGTGCCCCCGTTTCTGTTTCCTTTCTTAAATATGGGGACACATTAGCTGTTCCTTTTCCCTTTTTTTCAGGAGGTTTTCCCAGTTTTTAAGGGATTTTTGTTGAAGATTTTGGTTTTTGAGGCACACAAAAGCATTTTCTGCTCCTTTTTCAAAGGGGCCCATGGGGGAAAATGGGTTTTCCGGTCCCATCGCCCTTTTAGGGGTCAAGGGCATTAAAGAGCTTCTTCACCTCCTCCCCAGTTTTTTCGTTTTTCATCCAAAAACTTGTTTTGGGATATTCCCCCTTTTATGTTCCCTTCTGGCTTTTCTTCCCCCAGGGCCCTTTCCGGGCTCTACTTTAAAAAAATTCCTTAAAAATTTCCCGTTCAGCTCCTCACTTTCCTCCCGATCAAATTTTTTTGGAGTTTCCCCCTTCTGGGCCCTTTAAACTGGGTCACCCGGTCCCTTTTACTGTTGTCTTCCTCCTGATGGGCAAAACAAAGTTTCGGGTCTGTCTTTATTCTTGAAGCTATGTCAATTTTTAAAACGGGCGTGGGCCCCTCCCCCTTTTTCCCGTTTCGACTCGTTCCTGGCTCTGCGACTGATCTCCCCATTTTTGTGTGTTCTCTGCCTTTTGTACTTTTTCCATTCTCTATTTCACCCCTTTTTTTGCCCCCCTTACAAACCCTCGGGTTTAAAACCCGGGGTTTTTTTGGGCTTCCCGTTGTTACTGTTTCCCCTTGGGAAAGAAAATTTCCACTGCCTCCTTGCATTTTGTTGCTAAAATATTCCATCCCTTTCATTTAAGGGTTTCCTGCCAGTTTTTTCTGTCCCCCCGGACCTCCCGCCGGAAGTTTTTTCAACCCCAGTTTGTTCCCCTTTTAATAGGCTTTTCCCCTTCTGTGTGTGGTGTGTGTGTGTGTTGTGGGTGTGTGTGGGGTTTTGTGTGTTGTGTTGTGTGTGTGTGGTGTGTTTTGGTGTGTGTGTGTGTGGTGTGTGTGTGGTGCGTGTGTGTGGTTTTTTCATTAACTATATAGGGCATTTAAAAGTCAAAAAAAATGAAATTTGTTTTTTTTTAGAAAACCCAGTATTTCCATGGAAAAAATTTAAATTTGTCAGGATTCAGAAAAAAAAGATTTTCCAAAAAATCAAGTGAAAGAAAATTTTACGGTTTTTTCAAAGGCCCAAAAAAACCCTTTCAGAATTCTTCACTGCTTCCGTTTGTGGGGAAAAAATCTTAAACTACTAATGAAAACCAGTACCACTTTCCAGATGATGTTTCTTTTGAGGACACACCCCCATTCCCCAAATACATCTGCAAAAAAAAAAAGAACATACCAAAAAGAAGATAGTAAAGGTGATTTAAACCCACAACCACATTCAACAGATACTTCTAGTCCGGGGGGCTAAAAAGGGGATATCTTACGAGAAGAGGTTAAGGGAAATTGGGCCTTCGGGCACCCGGGGGGACAGGGGGGGCAGGGGGGACATGATAACAAAATTTTAAAAAATTTTTAGGGAATTGCAAGGGGGACAGAGAAAAAGATGTTTCCCGAGATGGGACACTGTGGGAAAGGGGTCACAATTGGAAGATGAAGACCCTTTGAAAAGTCACAGAGATGTTAGGGAAATATTTCTTCAACACAGAGTAGTCAGGAAGTGGAAAAATTTGGGAAGCGATGTAGTGGGGGCCCAAAAGGGTCCCCCTACATGCTTTTGGGAGAGGTATCATAATGCTCACGGTTAGGGGGAGTGACCTGTTGCGAAACCCTTTAAGAGGGGGGGCCCGGAGCTTGGCCCCCGACCCCCGCAACCTTTAACTAGGTGGAAAAATAGGTGAGGGAGTACACACACACACACACACAAAAACACCACACACACACACAGTATTTGGCTAGGGGGACAAAGACTACAGACCTCACTAGGGGAGAAAGACCTTGGGGGACCATAAAAAACCGAGCTCATCACCCAGGGAAAACATCAACCAAATAACTACCGCAGCATACGGGGGGGCCTGGCAAAAAACCCGAGAATAGCATTCCGAATTTCCTTAATTTAAGGGAAACGTTTTAAGACCCCTGTTTCACTGTGTATGTCAAGGGGCCCCTACTGGAGTATGCGCACCATTTTGGGCCCACATGTCAAGCACGTCAAGAAGTTGGAAAGCCAAAAGGGTTTGCAACAAAGGGTTTTTTCCCCGAGCTCAGGGGAAATGTCGTACGAGAAAAGTTTTAGGGAATTTTGGGTGCCCAAAACTGAGGACAGAAGGGTAGGGGGGACATAATAACGACATACATGATACTTCGGGGAATAGACAAGGGGGGGACAGGATAGGATGTTTTAGAGAGAGGACCAGAAACAAGGGGTCACAACTGGAAAACTGAAGACTCAGGGCAGTCACAGGGACGTTAGGAAAAAAATTTCTTCAGTCATGAGTGTCAGGAAGTGGAAAATTCCAGCTAGTGAAAATAGTGGAGGCGGAACCATCATGGGTTTTTAAGAAAAGGTTTTACAAAACTCAGGGAAACCAAAAGGGAGAGGAACTAGTAGCGGGTTTAGTGAAAAGGCGGGGCCAGGAGCCGAGCTCGACCCCTGCAACCCAAAAATTAGGTGAGTACAATTTTGGGGAGTAAAACACACACACACAACATACACACACAAAACACCACACTCCAGATTAGAAAAGTGCAAAGGGTTTTCAACAAGGGCTAGGGCCCCGAGCTACGGGGGGTTGGGCCCACAAGAAAGGTTGAGGGGAAAAAACGGCCTGACGGCACAAAGGACTTAGGGTTTGGGCAGCATGATAACGGGCATATAAAATACTGCGCGGAAAGACAAGGTGGACAAAAAACCGGATGTTCCCCGAGAAGGGACACGACACAAGAGGTCCAAAATTTGGGAAATTGAAGGGCCCCAATAATCAAAAGGATTTTAGGAAGTTTTCTTCAAATCATAGAGTAACAGGGCCCTGGAAAAAGCCTAGAAAGTGACGTAGTGGGGGGGCGGGAACCATACATAGGTTTTTAAAGGGAGGGATGATAAAGTTTTATGGGGAGGGAGAAGAGGACCCAGTAGCAATCAGCAAAGAGGTGGGGGCCGGGGGTATGACCTTTGTCCCCCGCAACCACAAATAGGTGAGTAAAACACACACAACACACACACCACACAAAACACACAAAACAAACACACACACACACACACCCATACACACACACATACACACACACACACACACACATGCACACACACACACACACACACACACACACACACACACACACACACACACAACACACACACACACACACACACAGCTAATGTAGTCCCCATATTTAAGAAAGGAAACAGAAACGAGGCACTAAACTACAGACCTGTGTCTCTGACATGTATTGTGTGCAAAGTCATGGAGAAGATTATCAGGAGGAGAGTGGTTGAACACCTGGAAAGGAACAAGATTATAAATGAAAACCAGCATGGGTTCATGGAAGGCAAATCTTGTATCACAAACCTCCTGGAGTTTTATGACAAGGTAACAGAAGTAAGACACGAGAGAGAGGGGTGGGTAGATTGCGTTTTCCTAGACTGCAGGAAGGCCTTTGACACAGTTCCCCACAAGAGATTAGTGCAGAAGCTGGAGGATCAGGCGCATGTAAAAGGGAGGGCACTGCAATGGATAAGGGAATACCTGACAGGGAGGCAGCAACGAGTCATGGTACGTGAAGAGGTATTACAGTGGGCGCCTGTTACGAGCGGGGTCCCTCAGGGGTCAGTTCTAGGACCAGTGCTACTTTTGATATATGTGAACGACATGATGGAAGGAATAGACTCTGAAGTGTCCCTGTCGCAGATGACGTGAAGTTGATGAGAAGAATTAAATCGGACGAGGATGAAGCAGGACTGCAAAGAGACCTGGACAGGCTGGACATGAGGTCCAGTAACTGGCTTCTCGAATTCAATCCAGCCAAATGCAAAGTCATGAAGATTGGGGAGGGGCAAAGAAGACCGCAGACAGAGTATAGGCTAGGTGGACAAAGACTACAGACCTCACTCAGGGAGAAAGACCTTGGGGTGACCATAACACCGAGCACATCACCGGAGGCACACATCAACCAAATAACCGCTGCAGCATACGGGCGCCTGGCAAACCTGAGAATAGCGTTCCGATACCTTAATAAGGAATCGTTCAAGACACTGTACACTGTGTATGTTAGGCCCATACTGGAGTATGCAGCACAAGTCTGGAACCCACCTGGTCAAGCACGTCAAGAAGTTAGAGAAAGTACAAAGGTTTGCAACAAGGCTAGTCCCAGAGCTCAAGGGAATGTCGTACGAGGAAAGGTTAAGGGAAATCGGACTGACGACACTGGAGGACAGAAGGGTCAGGGGAGACATGATAACGACATACAAGATACTGCGGGGAATAGACAAGGTGGACAGAGATAGGATGTTCCAGAGAGGGGACACAGGGAGAAGGGGTCACAACTGGAAGCTGAAGACTCAGACGAGTCACAGGGACGTTAGGAAGTATTTCTTCAGTCATAGAGTCGTCAGCAAGTGGAATAGCCTAGCAAGTGAAGTAGTGGATGCAGGAACCATACATAGTTTTAAGAAGAGGTATGACAAAGCTCAGGAAGCAGAGAGAGAGAGAACCCAGTAGCGATCAGTGAAGAGGCGGGGCCAGGAGCTGAGTCTCGACCCCTGCAACCACAATTAGGTGAGTACAATTAGGTGAGTACACACACACACACACACATACAAGTACAGTCTAGGGGGGCCAGAGACTACAAACCTCACTCGAGGAAAAAGATCTTGGGGTGAGTATAACACCAGGCACATCTCCTGAAGTGCACATCAACCATATAACTGCTGCAGCATATTGGCGCCTAGCAAACCTCAGAACAGCATTCCGACATCTTAATAAGGAATCGTTCAGGACCCTGTTCACCGTGTACGTCAGGCCCATATTGGAGTATGCGGCACCAGTTTGGAACCCACACCTAGCCAAGCATGTAAAGAAACTAGAGAAAGTGCAAATGTTTGTAACAAGACTAGTCCCAGAGCTAAGGGGTATGTCCTATGAGAAGAGGTTAAGGAAAATCGACCTGACGACACTGGAGAACAGGAGAGATAGGGGGGACATGATAACGACATTCAAAATACTGAGAGGAATAGACAAGGTGGACAAAGACAGGATGTTCCAGAGATGGGACACAGCAGCAGAGGGACACAGTTGGAAGTTGGAGACACAGATGAATCACAGGGATGTTAGGAAGTATTTCTTCTGCCACAGAGTAGTCAGTAAGTGGAATAGTTTGGGAAGCGATGTAGTGGAGGCAGGATCCATACATAGCTTTAAGCAGAGGTATGATAATGCTCACGGCTCAGGGAGAGTGACCTAGTATCGAGCAGTGAAGAGGCGGGGCCAGGAGCTAGGACTCGACCCCTGCAACCTCAACTAGGTGAGTCAACTAGGTGAGTACACACAGACACACACACACACACACACACACACACACACACACACACACACTCACACACATACACACAAATACACGCACACACACACACACACACACACACACACACACAAGCACACACAACACTAAGCGAACAAAACATACAGTGAACTTCACATATAATGACTGCCTTTAAAAATGAATGAGTGAAAAGACTTACGAATCTGATAAATTAATGTAAATGACTTGGAAACATAGTAACAATGAGTGACACATAACATAGATGCATGACACATGACAGATGCATGACACTTGACGCAGATGGATGACAGACTGTAGCATTGCACGTAACAGTAGCATGTTACATGATAGACGGTAGCATGACACATGACAGATGGTAGCATGTCACGTGACATATGCGAGCATGACACATGACAGATAGTAGCATGACACATGCCAGACAATAGCACGACACGTAACACAAGTGGCATGATACAACAGTACCGTGGCACATGGCGTTATGACACTGCGATGGTAAGATCGGGCTAGAGAAACCCGTTCTGGAGTGGACCAGTGGAGCGAGTTACTGGGTCCCTGGGCCCGGGGGCCATCATGTACAGTTACACCACCGCAACACCTCCTTTTCTCTGAGGTCAGAACAAAATATATTATTATTATTATTATTATTATTATTATTATTATTATTATTATTATTATTATTATTATTATTATTATTTTATTATTATTATTATTATTATTATTATTATTATTATTATTATTATTATTATTATTATTATTATTTTATTATTAACACATCAGCCGATTCCCACCAAGGCAAGGTGGCCCGAAAAAGAAAAACTTTCATCATCATTCACTCCATCACTGTCTTGCCAGAGGGGTGCTTTACACTACAGTTATAAAACTGTAACATTAACACCCCTCCTTCAGAGTGCAGACACTGTACTTCCCATCTCCAGGACTCAAGTCCGGCCTGCCGGTTTCCCTGAACCCCTTCATAAATGTTACTTTGGTCACACTCCAACAGCACGTCAAGTATTAAAAACCATTTGTCTCCATTCACTCCTATCAAACACGCTCACGCACGCTTGCTGGAAGTCCAAGCCCCTCGCACACAAAACCTCCGTTACCCCCTCCCTTCAACCCTTCCTAGGCCGACCCCTACCCCGCCTTCCATCCACAACAGATTTATACACTCTCGAAGTCATTGCGTTTTGTTCCATTCTCTCTACATGTCCGAACCACCACAACAACCCTTCCTCAGCCCTCTGGATAATAGTTTTGGTAATCCCACACCTCCTCCTAATTTCCAAACTGCGAATTCTCTGCATTATATTCACACCACACATTGCCCTCAGACATAACATCTCCACTGCCTCCAGCCTTCTCCTCGCTGCAACATTCATCACTCATGCTTCACACCCATACAAGAGTGTTGGTACAACTATACTCTCATACATTCCCCTCTTTGCTTCCATGGACAAAGTTCTTTGTCTCCACAGACTCCTAAGAGCACCATTCACCCTTTTCCCCTCATCAGTTCTATGATTCACCTCATCCTTCACAGACCCATCTGCTGACACGCCCACTCCTAAATATCTGAATACATTCACCTCCTCCATACTCTCTTCCTCTAGTCTGATATCCATCTTTCGTCACCTAATCTTTTTGTTATCCTCATAACCTTACTCTTTCCTATATTACTTTTAATTTTCTTCTTTTACATACCCTACCAAATTCATCCACCAACCTCTGCAACTTATCTTCAGAATCTCCCAAAAGCACAGTGTCATCAGCAAAGAGCAACTGTGACAACTCCCACTTTATGTGTGATTTTTTATCTTTTAACTCCACACCTCTTGCCAAGACCTAGCATTTACTTCTCTTACATCCCCATCTATAAATATATTGAACAGCCACGGTGACATCACACATCCTTGTCTAAGGCCTACTTTTACTGGGAAATAATCTCCCTCTCTCCTACATATTCTATCCTGAGCCTCACTATCCTCGTAAAAACTCTTCACTATTTTCAGTAACCTACCTCCTATACCATACACCTGCACCAACATAATTATCAATTTTTTAATAATAATAATTATTACTATTAATATAATAATAACAATTGTCATAATAATAATAATAATAATAATAATAATTATTATTATTATTATTATTATTATTATTATGATGATGATGATGATGATGATGATGATGATGATGATGATGATGATGATGATGATGATGATGATGATGATGATGATGATGATGATGATGATGAAGGGATTCGGGGAAATCGGTAAGCCTGGAGGTGGGAAGTACAGTGCCTGCACTCTGGAGGAGGGATGTTGATAAGTTGCAGTTTGATAACTGTAGTGTAGCCAAGCCTCTGGTAAGAGTATATTGGAGTGAATGATTACGAGAATATTTTTCCTTTTTCTGGTCCCGCTGCCTTGGTGGCAAACGGCCAGTGTGTTAATAAAAATAATTATCCTTCTTTTTATCCATAAATAATCTACCAGTGACTGACTTCGAGTGTGTTTCTGTCCACAAAGCTTTCCCTGGAGTCGAGCTTTTCTATGGGCTGTCTGTTCGACCCGGCTGTTACTGGTGCAGCCTGCCATCAGTAATATCCTGGTAGAACTTAACTACAAGTATTGATTTTGGGCTGTCTATTTGCCATTTTTAAAACAATTTGGTCTAAATGGATTTTCTTAAAAAAATATACATAACTTAAGAAAGAAGGAACACTGCAGGAGGCCTTACTGACCCATGCGAAGCAGGTCCATTCCCCCTTCCCCCCCGGATTAGCCCAATGACCCACCTAGTCAGGTCACTTCCACTTAAGGAAGGAGCAAGGTATCAGACCTAGTAGCACAAGCTAGTCAGGTCCAACTCACACCCACCCACACTCACTCATTTATTTATCTAACCTATTTTTAAAACTACACAACGTTTTAGCCTGAATAACTGTACTCGGGAGTTCCACTCATCCACAACTCTATTACCAAACCAGTACTTTCTTAAATCCTTCCTGAATCTGAATTTTTCCAACTTGAAACCATTGCTGCGAGTCCTGTCTTGGCTGGAAATTTTCAGCACACTATTTACATCCCCTTTATTTATTCCCGTTTTCCATTTATACACCTCGATCATATCCCCCCTAATTCTACGCCTTTCGAAAGAGTGCAGATTCAGGGCCCTCAGTCTATCCTCATAGGAAAGATTTCTGATACATGGGATCAACTTAGTCATCCTCCTCTGTAAATTTTCCAGTGCATTTATATCCTTTCTGTAATACGGTGACCAGAACTGAGCAGCATAATCTAAATGAGGCCTAACCAAGGATATATAGAGTTGAAGAACAACCTGAGGACTTCTATTATTTATACTTCTTGCTATGAAGCCAAGGATTCTGTTAGCTTTATTGCGAACACCAATGCACTGTTGTCTTGGTTTTAGATTACTGCTAACCAGAACTCCTAAATCCTTTTTGCAATCAGTAGTATTAAGATCAACATCATTTATTTTATATGTGACATACTTATTTTCCTGTTCAACATTTAAAACTTTGCATTTGTCTGTATTAAGCTGCATCTGCCACTTCTCCGACCATTGCATCAGTCTATTCAAATCATCCTGGAGTGCTCTAATGTCCTCATTAGAATGAATTGGACGGCCTATTTTGGTGTCATCAGCAAATTTGCTTATGTCGCTATTTATTCCCTCATCTATGTCATTTATGTAAATTGTGAACAACAATGGGCCCAACACTGACCCCTGTGGAACACCGCTTGTGACATGCCCCTATTCTGATTTCTCTCCTTTTATACAAACTCTCTGCTGCCTATTTGTCAGCCATGCCTCCCAGCATACATAAGGGGGATTACCAACAGACCCCTGGCAGTCTTCAAGCTGGCACTGGACAAGCACCTAAAGTCGGTTCCTGACCAGCCGGGCTGTGGCTCGTACGTTGGTTTGCGTGCAGCCAGCAGCAACAGCCTGGTTGATCAGGCTCTGATCCACCAGGAGGCCTGGTCACAGACCGGGCCGCGGGGGCGTTGACCCCCGGAACTCTCTCCAGGTAAACTCCAGGTAAACTCCATGGCTCTACCCAGGACAAAATTTCTCCTCCTATTCCGTGTGCCTTAAGTTTCCTCAGTAGCCTCTGATGTGGAACTCTATCGAAAGACTTACTGAAGTTCATATACACAATATCATATTCATTACCATGATCCACCTCCTCAAACACCTTCGCGAGAAAAGTTAGTAAATTTGTAAGAGAGGAACGCCCCTTTGTAAAACCATGTTGAGATTCATTAATCAATTCATGCCTATCAAGATGGCTACGAATTGCTTCGGCAATTATTGATTCCATAAATTTTCCCAACTATGGAGGTAAGGCTTATTGGTCTATAGGGAGGTAAGACTTATTGGTCTATAATTCGAAGCTAAGGACCTGTCACCTGCCTATTTTCCACTTATCAGACACTATGCTTGTTTGTAGTGATATGTTGAAAAGATTAACCAAAGGTATGCTAAGTTCCTCTTTACATTCCTTTAACACCCTTGCAAACAGTTCATCAGGGCCTGGGGATTTGTTAGGTTTTAATTTCTCTATTTGTCTGAGGACTATTCACTAATTACCGCAGTCGTGTATAGTTTATCGTCCTGTTCTACATAATCTATTATTTCAGGAATTTCGCTAGTATTTTCCTGGGTAAAAGCTGAGAGGAAGTAAGTATTGAAAATTTCGCACATACCCCTATCACTCTCAGTGATCTGACCTGAGTTACTCTTAAGTGGGTCTACCTTGTCCCTAATCTTACTTCTGTATACCTGAAAAAAAACCTTTTGGGTTAGTCTTCGATTCCTTTGCGACCTTAGCCTCATAATAATTTTTTGCTTTTCTTATTCCTTTTTATATTTCTCTCTTTAATTGAATATATTGATTTCTTAACTGCCCATCCCCTCTTTTGATACGCCTATATATTCCTCTCTTTTGACCAATGAGATGTTTTATTCTATTGTTCATCCGTTTGGGATCATTTTTGTCAGATCTAATTTCCTTACTCAGAATAAAAGTTGAAAATTTTTACAATAATATGGTGTAGTAGCAATGACATTAGTAGTAGGAATAGAACTTATAAGTAAGACACATGTGCAACAGTTAGGTATCTTTATTAAGAAACGTTTCGCCTACACAGCAGCCCTATTCTGTCGACTACAGAGTAGGCAACAGAAGTAGTAGAGATGTAAAGATGTAATCAATCTGATTACCTCGTCTTTACATCTATGCTCCTTCTGCTGCCTCCTCTGTACTCGACTGAAGAAGCTTATGTAGGCGATATATTTCGGAATACAGATACCTAACAGTTCCACTTATTCCACGGGGAAGTGGAAAAGAATTCTTCCTCCGTAAGTCATGCGTGTTGTAAGAGGCGACTTAAATGCTGGGAGCAAGGGGCTAGCAACCCCTTCTTATGTATAAATTACCAAATTTAAAAAGAAAGACTTTTGTTTTTCTTGAAATTTAATTTCAATAACAAAAACATACAATGGGAACAAGTCAACCGAACCATTGCCTAGAAAATATAAACTCTGTGGTTCTTGAGATCTGCCGAAGGCACATTCCATTAAGAAAAAGTAAGAGAAGATGTAAACTAAAAAGAGAGAGATGCTCCCTATACAGACGAAGGCAAAGAGTCACAGAACTGCTGAGTGGGGCCAATATATCTGAAATATGAAGGGAGGCACTGGCCAATGAATTTGCCAATATCGAACTTTAGCTGAAGGAATCTTACAGGAGACAAGAATCACATGAAGAACTAAAAGCCTTAAAGGAAATTTAAAAAAAAAAACTTTTCTTATGCCAAATCTAAGGCAAAAACAACATCTAGTATTGGGTCCCTGCTTAGGAGAGATGGGACATATACAGATGACAGCCAAGAAATGAGTGAGATACTAAAGTCCCAATATGACTCGACAATCCAAATGAATTCTATATGAACGAGACCCAAAATTTGGGCATCTCAAAAATCTCGGATATTACCCTAACATCAAGAACTGCAAGAAGCCCCTGCCATGTGCCTTCAGCATTTTATGGAGGGGGAGCATGGACGCAGGGGTAATCAAACACTCACTCTAAACAACAGACATAGCCCCTCTCTACAAAGGTGGCAGTAAAGCAATTGCAAAGAACTACAGACCTATAGCACTAACATCCCATATCATAAAAATCTTTGAAAGGGTTTAGAGGAGGTCGCTCCTGCCTGTCCCAGCTACTGGACCACTATGATAAGGTTCGGTATGCTGTAGAAGATAAACAAAATACATATATAGTATACACAAACTTCGCAAAAGCCTTCGACATGTGTGACCATGGTGTAATAGCGCACAAAATGCTTGATATAGGAATGATAGGAAAAGTTGGTAGATGGATCTATAACTTCCTGACAAACAGAACACAAAGAATAATAGTAAACAGAGTAAAGTTTGAGGCAGCTACGGTGAAAAACTCTGTTCCACAAGGCACAGTACTAGGTCCCATTCTATTCCTGTATCAGGGTATACGACAAATTCTAACCTTACAATAGAGCGAGAAAGTAATGTGAAGGACCTGGGAGTGATAATGTCAGAGGACGTCGCCTTCAAATACCACAACAATGTATCTACCGCATCTGCTAGAAAAGTGATGGGATGGATAATGAGAACCTTCAAAACTAGTGATGCCAAGTCCATGATGATTCTCTTCAAATTGCTTGTTCTCTCTAGGCTGGAATACTGCTGTTCACTAACTGCCCCTTCAAGACTGGCGTAATTGCTGACCTGGAGAGTGTACAAAGTGCTTTCACGGCACACATAAGTACTATAAGGCACCTAAATTACTGGGAACAGTTCAAGGTTCTTGATTTGTATTCTCTGGAAAGCAGACGAGAGAGATACAGCATAATATACACTTGGAAAATCCTAAGAGGGATTAGTACCAAACTTGCACACAATAATCACTCCCTATGAAAGCAAAAGCCTCGGCAGAGATGCAAACATTCCCCCAATGAAGCAGGACCCACGAGTACACTGAGAGACAACACAATAAGTGTCTGGGGCCGAAGACTGTTCAACTGTCTCCTAACATACATGAGAGAGATTACCAATAGACCCCTGGCTGTCTTCAAGAAGGCACTGGTCAGGCACCTAAAGTCAGTACCTGACCAGCAGAGCTGTGGTTCGTATATCAGTTTGCATGAGGCCAGTAGTAGCAGCCTGGTTCATCAAACCCTGATCCACCACGACTCCTAATCTCAGACCGAGCCGCGGTGGTGTTGTCCCCTGAAACCCTCTCCTGGTAAACTCCAGGTAAACCCTGCCTCGGTGGGATACAGCCAGTTCATTGCAAAAAAAAAAAAATGGTTTACATATGTCTTACCTATGAACTTGTCGGTAATGTAAACCTTTATCATGTTCACAGGAATAAAATTATTAACTATCCCAGAAGTGGAACCTTCAAAAGATTGCTGTAATTTTTTCCCCAACTTTGTTTTATTATCCTCATAACTCAAGAGCGCCTCTTCAGATCGGCTTCAAGATTTCAAAGCTTGTGCACGGTAGCCAAGTTCAGATTCTCGGGACTATTGGTATGTGCACCTGGCCTATGACCAATGTTCCTGAATCCACTCCCAGCATCCTGGAACTTTCCAGATAACATCCAAAACTCCTCGGTGGCGGAGGAGTAGTATTTTCATTAATAAAAATAATAGTACTTAAGGAGTTGTAGCATTAGAATTTGTATTACTTCTAGTAATAGTTGTAGTAGTGGTTACAGTTGTTGCGTGCAGGAGAGCAAGAACGTACATGTTTGGGACTGCAGTTCATTAAGATGTTTATTAATGGGTATCACGCTCGGTGGTCGACCCAAGCAATTCTATACCTCAACCATGCAAGTCATCTCAGCTACTTTAAAACACACGTTACTTACACACACACACACACACACAAACAACAAACCCCCCCCCCCACCCACAACACCCCCCCCCCCCACAGCATAACACACCACACACACACACACACACACACACACACACACACACACACACCACAAACACACACCAACACACGCATACACACACACACACCACACACACACAGACACACACACACACACACACACACACAAAACACACCACAGCATTACACACACACACACACACACACACACACCCACCACACACACACACACACCACACACTCGCATACACACACACACACACACACACACACACACACACACACACACACACACACACACACACACACACCACCAGCATACACAAACAACACACACACACCCACACACACAAACCACACACCAGACACCACACACATCTCCTCCTCCTCTGTATGTATGTCGTCCAACACTTGTTGGTGTATTCTTTTGTGTCCCATTGTGTCTGTCCCCAGAGTCCTTCATGTCTCTACTGTTAAATACTCCTTTAATCTCGTGTTGAGATCACTCAACATACCTCTTGATCGCTTTCTTGTGAGTTCTCCACCTTCTTTCCTCAAGCCTTTACTGTCCTTGGACTGTTGTCTTCCTTCCTAATGTGCTATACAGCAGTTTCGGGTCAGATTTGACTTTCGAAAACGAATCGCACGAAAGTCAAAATTTGACCCGAACTGCTGTATAGCCAATTGGAGGAAGCAACAGTCAAGGACAGTGTTAAGGCTGAGGAAAGAAAGGTGGAGAACTCACAAGAATACGATCAAGAGTATGATGAGGAGCTCAACACGAGATTTAAGGAAGTATTTACGTAGAGTCAGGAAGGACTCTGGGGGGACAGACCAGATGGGGACACCAACAAGGAATACACCAAACAAGTGTTTCGGTCGACATTACATACAGAGGAGGAGGAGGTGAGAAACTGCTAGGGACTCGATACCTCAAGGCAATGGGACGGACATCTCTCCATGGGTCACTTAGAGAGGGAGCAGATATGTTGTGCGCTAACCCACTTACCACAAATCTTCAAACATACTGGAAACTGGGCAACTACCTGAAGGTATGGAAGACGGCAAATGTAGTTCCCATTTTCAAAAAAAGGAGGGACAGAAAAGAGGCACTAAAACTATAGACCTGTGTCATTTGTCGTGTTATAGTATGCAAAATTATGGAGAGATTATCAGGAGGAGAGTGGTGAGCACCTGGAAAGGAAAGGAGTATATAAATGCCAACAGCAACGATTCACGGAACGGCCAATCCTGTGTCACATAAACTTTGGAGTTTTACGATATAAAATAACATAGTAAGCAGGGAGAGAGGGGTGGGTTGATTGCATCTTCTTGGACTGCAAGAAGGCCTTTGACACAGTTCCTCCACAAGAGCATTAGTGCAGAAGCTAGAGCATCAGGCGCATATAAACAGGGGAAGAGCACTGCAATGGATCAGGAATACCTGACAGGGAGGAAACAACGAGTCATGGTACGTAATGATGTAATCACTGTGGGCACCTGTGACGAGCGGGGTCCCTCAGGGGGTCGGTCCTAGGACCAGTGCTATTTTTGGTATATGTGAACGACATGACGGAAGGGTTAGACTCAGAGTGTCCCTGTTTGAGATGATGTGAGTTAATGGAGGAGAATTAAAATCTGTGAGGACCAGGCAGGACTTTCAAAGAGACCTGGAAGACTGGACACCTGGTCCAGCAAATGGCTTCTCGAATTTAATCTGCCAAATGCAAAAAAAAAAAAAAATAAAAGGGGGGGGGGGTGGGGTTTTTTCCCATGAAGATAGGGGAAGGGCACAGAAGACCACAGACAAAGTATAGGCTCGGTAGGCAAGACTGCAAACCTCATCAAGGAGAAAGATCATTGGGGTGAGTATAACACCGAGCATGTCCCGGAAGGCACACAATCAATAAGATAACAATGCTGCAGCATATGGGCGCTGGCAAACTGAGTACAGCATTCCGACACCTTAGTAAGGATTCATTCAGACACTGTACACCGTGTATGTCAGGCCCATATGGAGTATGCAGCAAACCATGTTTGGAATCCGCACTTGAATAAAGCACGTCAAGAAACTAGAGAAAGACAAAGTTTGCAACAAGGTTGTTCCTGAGCTAAGGGGAATGTCTATGAAGAAAGATTAAGGAAATCGGCCTGACGACACTGGAGGACAGGAGGGTCAGGGGGAGGACATGATAACGACATTTAAAAAATACTGCATGGAATAGACAAGGTGGACAAGGACAGGGATGTTCCAGGGAGGGGACACAGAAACAAGAGGCCACATTGGGAAGAAATTGAAGGACACAAATGGAGTCAGAGAGATAGTAGGAAGTAATTTCTTCAGTTCATAGAGTTGTAAGGCAGTGGGAATAGGCCTAGAAAATGAGTAGTGAGGCAAGAACAATACACAGTTTTAAGCGAGTATGATAAAGCTCATGGAGCGGGGAGAGAGAGGGTCTAGTAGCAACGGTGAAGAGGCGGGGCAGGAGCTAGACTCGACCCCAGCACCACAAATAGGTGAGTAAAAATAGGAGGTACACACACCACGCATACACACCACACACACACACACACACACCACACACACAAACACACACACACACACCACTCCCACACACACACACACAACAGGCCTAGTGTCTAATCGAAGTGCTAGGTACAAAATGGTAACTCAAACACACACACAACATACACACAAACACACACACACACACACACCACACACACACACACACACCACACACAACCACACACAAACAGGCCTAGTGTCTAATCTTCATGTGCCTAGGACAAAATTGTACAAATGGTAACTAACACACACACCGGGCCTAGTGCCTAATAGACATGTGCCTAGGACAAATTGGTAACTAACACACACACACACAAAACACCACAAACACACCACACACCCACACACACACACACACACACACACACAACACACAAACACACAAACACACACCACACACACACACACACACACACACCTTACAACACAACAGGCCTGTTGTCTAATCGACTTGTGCCTAGGACAAAATGGTAAACTAACACACATGTACTATATACAAACAGGCCTAGTGTCTAATCGGCATGTGCTGGACAAAATGTAACTAAACACACCCAACACACACACACACACAAACAGGCCTAGTGTCTAATCGACATGTGCCTAGGACAAAATGGTAACTAACACACAACCACATACACAACACACCAAAGTCATGAAGATTGGGAGGGGCAAAGAAGACCGCAGATAGAGTATAGGGTAGGTGGACAAAGACTACAGACCTCATCAGAGAAGACCTCGGGTAGTGACCGTAACACAGAGCTCATCACCGGAGGCAACATTCAACAATACGGCTGTACTTTTCTTTTTTTTTATTCTTTTACAGCATAGGGCGCCAGGCAAACCTGAGACTAGCGTTTCGATACCTTAATAAGAATCGTTCAAGACACTGAACAATGTGTAAGTTAGGCCCATACTGCAGTATGCAGCACAGTCTGGACCCACACTGTTCCTCTACTTCTAAGAGAAAGTACAAAGTTGCAACAAGGCTAGTCCAGAGTCAAGGGAATGTTGTACGAGAAAAGGGGATAATGGAAATCGAGACTGACGACCACTGGAGGATATACATAAGTAGAACATTGGAATGGAAGTTACGTAAACTGAACTGTATGCAATACAAGGTAAAAATCGACATCATCGAATGAAACTCAAAGTTGAGACTACACAATAGAATTGATAAAAAAAAATTTGATCGTTCGATCTGTTATCACGTGATTACGGATTTGAGGAAGGAATATATACAAAGAATGAAGCGTTTAACATGAAAGGCCGATTCGATGCACTCAAATCTAGACTGTTAACTCTCCGCCTTCTGAAAGACGAGAACACAAAAAAAAAAATTCTTGCATTACTGATAAGTGATACTTGTAATTAATCATTCTATACAAAATCTTTACATTTAACCCCAACTCTGCTAGGGTGAGATTTGACAATGCAGAATGGGTGTCATCTCTGGGAGGATCAAACTCTGTTGCACTGGCTAACTCATGCTGTTTTTGAGCAATTACTGAATTGGTAGTTACAAATGATACTGAGGAATTCTCAATACCTGTCGTGTACGTAGGAATAACGACATTCAGGTTGATCGGCTGACTGAGATTATCAGAGGAAGAGAGTACAGGATAGGAGGATTTCAGAGTCTGTTCACATTAGTTGGGTTGGAACATCATATATCATCACATACTAACTTCATAGAATACTAATGCGATTCTTTATATGACCAGTACTAATTTCTTAACCTTTTACTTATTACATTGATATGTTCAACTACTCGATAAGGCCCCCCCCACCCCACAAACCTTTTGATCAAGCTTTGGCATTGCAGACGTTTTGTTAAAGTTAGTCAGCATAACTCTCGCACCTACTTTGATTTTGTCGGCTTTGCTCGAGTGTTTGCGGACTCTTGATAAATTCTGCTGTTGATTTATGAAGTGTTTCACGGATTCTTCTAAAAAACTTTGAGCTAAGCTGGTGCGAGTTGCTATGAAATCTTCAGGGTTGTATTGGGTTCGGATTAGATTATAAACAACTCATAAGGCAAACGTTTATCTACACCATCATACAATGCATAATGTGGAGGTGTCACTATAGAAAACATTGTAAGCAGAATTTATTGCACACTGCACATCAGGTATAACTTAATCAAGTTTCACTGTTGGGATTGATAGGGGCTCTCAAGACTTCAAGTACTTTCTTATTGGTTTTGTTCGCTAACCCCATTTGCTGCAGGGATGATGAGGACAATGGTGTGGATTTAGAGGATCTTGTACAAGGTGCACAAATTTTCAAGAAATCTAATTACAGGAATTCTCCTCCATTATCTGTTACCTTAGGGACTTATGGGTGGTCATATGCCTGCAGAAAATGCGTTCTCTACAAACGCTTTATGTACTGTCTCGGCTGTATTATCTGCAATAGGAAACTAATCACAATATTGGTGAAATGGTATACCATAACACCACAGATGTTTGTTGCCTTGGATGGAAACATTGGAAAATAGTTAACAAATCTAGAGCAAAACTCTTTCCCAAGGTTCGCCTAGTAGTTAGGATACACTTGGATTGGATTAGGGCCATTTGCATTACATTTATGTTGCATGCAGACACTACATTTCTTAACATACTCAGAAATAGCCAGTTGCCAACGAGGCCAAAAGTATTTCAATCTGGCCTATTGTTTTACTGAACGATCCATACCAGGGTGTGCAACACTGGTACATCGTGAACTAGCTGTAAGGTACATTCACTAGTGACTGTGGAATTACTAACTGGTATAATCTTCTGCTAGGAGTACAACTTCGGCTGTTCGGTACAGGTAATTCTTGGTCGGACAAAGTTTCACGTTGGGTACTGGTGGCTTCCCACCAGTCAGGATAAGATCTTCCTTGGAGAGGGAATCGAATCACACCAGACCACATGGGATCTGTTCGTTGAGCATTATTTACATCCTCAAGCACTAAATGGAGGGTCTGCAGTTACTATACTAACATGTCGCAATAAGGCATCTGCGTCACATTTGACTTGCCGGTAAGTGTTCAAAGGTGGGATTGAATCTTGGATAGTCAAGTCCTTCGGCTAACCTTCCAGTAGGTTGGGGATGTTGTTCTGTAATAAAGGTATCAGTGGAGCATGGTCTGTCAAGACATGAACGAGTACTGATAAATAATGTCTCGGAAGTGCTTTAAAGACCATTTCTATTGCTAAAGCTTCTGCTCAGTTACTTTGTATAATTACGATTCAGCCTTCGTAAGGACTCGGCTAGCAAATGCAACTGCGTCTGTACTTGCCATCGGTCTTCTGAGCTAGTAACGGCACCTATGCATAGAAATAGCATCTGTTGTCAGATAGTAGGGGATCTTAGAAAAATTGGAAATTTCAAAATTGGAAGCAGATGTTTGCTTTTCTTTTAGAGTTTGAATGTTTTTCTCTTTCTTGAAGTGGCCAAACAAAAGAGCATCTTTCTTAAGAATCTCAGTTAGAGGAGCAGCTTGGAAGAAAACATTGGCAATGAAAAGATCTATAAAAACCTTGCTAAAGCCCACAAGAAGGATTTACGGGCATCAGCCAGTTTTGGGAGGTGGAAATTTTAGTACTGCTGTTACTTTACTTGGTCAGTCGTAAACCCTCTAGGAGTGACTACGTGGACCAAGAAACTTAATTTCTGATTGAAATTTTGACAGTTAGACAAGTTTGATCTTTAAATTGCTTCTTTCAAGCTTACAAGTATACATCAAGTCTATTTCAAGTGTGTATCCACGTATTTAGACATGACGATGACGTCATCTAAGTACACCATATGAGACCCTCTAATGATATTAGTCATGAGCCTTGGAGAACGTGATAGGGGAGGATCGTAATCCAAACGCCATACGGAAGGAGTGATAATGCACCTGTAGGAGTGGAGATGCAGTTAGCTCTTGGCTGTCCTCATGAAGAGGGACTTGCCAAAAACCCTTGTAACAAATCAAGGGTTGAAAGACTTTGTTAATCTCGATGTTTCGAAAAGATCCTCCAGTACAGGGAAGTGGGGAAGCGATCTGAACTAGTTTTTTTTCGCATTTAACTTCTAAAGTCAATCACTGGGCGGCAGTACCATCCTTCTTAGGTAATAGGATCATAGGGTGATTCCAAGGTGAATTGCTAGGTGCATATTACTCCTCATTCAAGCATTTTGATTGATCAATTCTTCTGACGACAGCAACTTGTGAATGAGGCTTCTGCTACGCAGGTATGTAGATAGGTTCTAGTACAGGTTTTCAAGTGGATACGATGGACAATAAGTTCGTTATACCCATCTTCTCACCTGGTAGGCAATGGCTTTTTGACGTTTGTTCAACAGCGTCAAACAAATGACTTGACTTCAATCTGGAAGTCAGTGGGAGCTAAGTCTTTCTCCTCAACTGGTGGAACAGATTGATCCAGGGATCTTGATGAGGTTCCCCGGCAGAAATAGCACCCGTCCACTGGCTCAGGTGACAACTCATCTCTACCTGAACAGGGTAAGGATAGTGAACAAGGTCAAAAGATTGCGTATTTGGCTATGAGACCAAACACTGTGACCAGAGTGTTAGCTAGGAAGAATGGATCTTACTATTCTCTTACAACATGTTGTAAGGAAGGTTCAACAATTAGACCTTTTACTTTGCAAGAATCAATGTCAACTAGGACGTTATCACCATCTGGAACATAGGAAACAAACAAAAACAGACACCTTAGTGAGGCCACTAGCTGTGACAGAAAACGTCTTCTGCAGACGGCATGTGTCATCACAAGAGATGGCATTACTAGTTTGTATTTAGATGTATGTCGGGAACGGACTACGTTAGCGTCGCCGAGCTCTCAGTAGTAGTACCAGTTCTAGTAACCAGGTACAGTAACCACTACCAAACCGTCTCTGCGTGAATCACTGACTGTATTCATATTGCTGGTCCTTAGCAGGATTTCAAACACCCCTACATAGAGCACTGTGGGTCTGTATTTCGACGAAGGGTGCAGTGAGAGGCAGGATCGGCTGTTGGCGTTCCATACTTTCCGTTATATTATACGTAATACCAGGCCTACGTGAGTTATTTTTTTTTTACCATATTCCACGTTTTCGAAAACCCACATGGACCACAGGGGATAACGGGGTCACAAACTGGAAGCTGAGACTCAGACGAGTCACAGTGGGACGTTAGGACGTATTTCTTCAGTCTTAGAGTGGTCTGCAAGTGGTATAGCCTAGAAGTGAAGTAAGTGAGGCAGAACCTTACATAGTTTTATGAAGAGGTATGGACAAGCTCAGGAGGAAGCAGAAGAGAGAGAGGACCAGTGCGTCAGTGAAGGGCGAGCAGGAGCTGTGTCTCGACCCTGCAACCACAATTAGGTGAGTTACACACACTCCAGGCTTCAAGGAAAAATATTTGGATTTTTTCCTGCAGCCACTCCCTCCACCATTTATGGACAGCTGCTCTCTGTCAAAAAACACTTTACTTAGATAATGCCTGAAAGAAAAAATTAAAGCACTAGCAATAAGGGAGCACAGAGTAACTTTTTCAAGGTGTGGAATGTTGATAGCATAATGATGGGAAATAAAGAAGTGAAAGGAATGATTAGGCAAGCGAGAAGAGGAAATGTGAATGAAAATGTAACAGCAGACACACCCTGTCACCGCACCTTGAGTATATATCTGTTACTGGATGATTCTTTATGATTGTTTTTTCGGCGTTGCATAATTGTTGTGACTTTAGGGGGGACCGGGGTGTGTGCAACGGGGGTGCAAGTGTGGGGGTGCAACGTGGTGGGGCGAGTGTGGGGGTTTGGGAAAGGTGGTGGGGCAATGTGGTGGGCAAGGTGGTGGGGAATGGGTGGGGGCAACGGGGTGGGGCAAGTGTGGTGTGCAACGGGGTGGTGCAACGGTGGGGGTGCAATGTGGTGTGCAACGGGGGGGTGCAAAGGTGGGGGGAAGGTGGTGGTGCAACGGTGGGGTGCAAGTGTGTGGGGGCAACGGGGGTGGGCAATGTGGGGGGTGCAACGGTGGTGGTGCAAGTGTGGTGGTGCAACGGTGGTGGTGCAAGTGTGGTGGTGCAACGGTGGTGGTGCAAGTGTGGTGGGCAACGGGGGTGGGGCAATGTGGGGTGCAACGGTGGGTGCAAGGTGGGGGTGCAACGGTTGGGGGGTGCAACGGGGGTGGTGCAAGTGTGGTGGTCAACGGTGGGGGTGCAACGGGGGTGGGGCAAGTGTGGTGGGGCAACGGGGGAGGTGCAAGGGGTGGTAACGGTGGTGGGGCAGTGTGGTGGCACGGTGGTGGGCAAATTTTGGGGGTGCAACAGTGGGGGTGCAAGTTGGTGATGCACGGGGGTGGGCAAGTGTGGGGGTCAAAAGGTGGTGGTGCAAGTTGGGGTGCAACGGGGTGGTGCGAGTGTGGTGTGCAACGGGGGTGGGGGGTGTGGTGGTGCACGGGGGTGGGTGCAATGTGGTGGCAACGGTGGGGGGTTTCAACGTGGTGGTGCAAGTTGGTGGGGCAACGGTGGGGGTGCAAGTGTGGTGGTGCAACGGTGGTGGTGCAAGTGTGGTGGTGCAACGGTGGTGGTGCAAGTGTGGTGGTGCAACGGTGGTGGTGCAAGTGTGGTGGTGCAACGGTGGTGGTGCGAGTGTGGTGGTGCAACGGTGGTGGTGCGAGTGTGGGGGGGCAACGGGGGTGCAATTGGTGGGGCAACGGGGGTGGGCAACGGTGGTGGGTCAAGTGTGGTGGGGCAAAAGGTGGGGTCAAGTGTGGTGTGCAAAGGTGGTGTGCAAGTGTGGGGGGCAACGGGGGTGGTGCAAGTGTGGTGGTGCAAGGGGGGTGGGGTGCAAGTGTGGTGGTGCAACGGTGGGGTGCGAGTGTGGGGTGCAAAAGGTGGTGGGGCGAGTGGGTGGTGCAACGGTGGGGTGAATGTGGGGTTTTAACGGGTGGTGCAAGTGTGGTGGGGGCAACGGGTGGGCAATGGGGTGCAAAGGTGTGGTCAACGGGGTGGGGCAAGTGTTTGGGGGTCAACGGGTGTGCAATTTGGGGGGTGCAAGTGGGGGTGCAAGTTGGTGGGCAACGGTGGTGTGCAAGTGTGGGGGTGCAAAGGTGGGGTGCAAGGTGGTGGGGCAAAAGGGGTGAATTTGGGGGGTGCAACGGTGGTGGGGCGGGTGTGGTGGTGCAAAGGTGGTGTGCGAGTGTGGTGGTGCAACGTGGGGTGCAAGTGGGTGGTGCAACGGTGGTGGGCAAAGGGGGTGGGGCAACGGGGGGGGCAAAGGGGGGGTGGTCAACGGGGTGTCATTTGGGGGTGCAAAGGTGGGGGCAAATGTGGTGGGCAACGGTGTGGGGCAAAGTGGTGGTGCAAATGTGGTGGTTTCGAGTGGGGTGGCAACGGGGGTGGTCGAGTGGGTGGTGCAACGTGGGGGTGCAGTGTGTGGGGGCAACGTGGGGGGCAAGTGTGGTGGGGCAACGGTGGTGGTGCAAGTGTGGTGCTGCACGGGGGGTGGTTCAAGGTAGTGGGGCAACGGGGTGGGGGGAGTGGGGGTGCAACGGGGGTGGTGCAAGTGTTTGGGGTGCAACGGGGGTGGGCAGTGTGGGGGTGCAACGGGGGTGTGCAAGTGTGGTGGGGTTTGGCAAAGGGGTGGTGCGTGGGTGGGGCAACGGTGGGGGCAAGTTGGTGGTGCAACGGGTGGTGCAAGGTGGGGGGTGCAATGTGGGGGTGCAACGGGGGTGGGGCGTGTGGTGGTGCAACGGGGGGGTGCAATGGGTGGGAACGGGGGGTGCAAATGGGGGTGCAGGGGGTGGTCAAATGTGGGGGTGCAACGGTGGTTGGGGCAAAATGTGGGTGGTTGCAACGGGGGGTGCAGTGGGTGGGGGGCAACGGGGGTGGGGCAGTGTGGTGGGGCAACGGTGGTTCAAGTGTGTGGGGCAACGGTGGTGGGGCAAGTGGTGGTGGGGCAACGGTGGTGGTGAAGGGGGTGGGGCAAGGGGGGGGTGCAAGGGTTTGGGGGCAAGGTGGTGGTGCAAGGGGGTGGGGGGTCAACGGTGGGGGGCAAGGGGGTGGTGCAACGGGGGTGGGCAGTGTGGGGGGCAACGTGGGGTGCGGGGGTGGTGGTGAACGGGGTGGTGCGAGTTGGGGGTGCAACGGGGGGGAGAAGTGTGGTGGTGAAAGGGGTGGGCATGTGGTGGCAACGGGGGGTGGGCAATGTGGGGTGCAAAGTGGTGGGGCAGGTGGTGTGCAACGGGGGGGTGCAAGGTTGGTCAACGGTGGTGGTGCAGTGTGGGGGCAAAAGTGGGGTGCAGTGTGGGGGGCAACGGGGGTGGGGCAAGTGTGGGGGGGCAACTGGGGGGCAAGTGGGGGTCAACGTGGTGGTGCAAAAGGGTGGGCAACGGGGGTGGGCAAGTTGGGTTTCCAACGGGGGTGGTGCAAATTGGGGTGCAACGGTGGGGTGCAAATGTGGGGGTGCAACGGTGGGGGTGCATTGGTGGGGCAAGGTGGGGGTGCATTTGGGGGTGCAAGGTGGGGGGCAGGGGGGTGCAAGTTGGTGCAAGTGTGGGGGTGCAACTGGTGGTGCAATGTGGGGGCAAGGTGGGGGTTTAAGTTGGGGGTGGGTTGGGGGGTGTGAAGGGGGTGGTGGGGTGTTCCGGGGGTTGGGGGGGTGGGGGCCCTGGGGAATTTTTTTTTTTTTTTTTTTTTCATTTTTTGTGACGGGGAGTCGGTCTAACTCCTGGCACACTCTGGGTTTTCTGGGTTTTACTTTCTCCTGGGTGCCTGACCCCTTAAAGAAATATATATTTAAAATTAAAATATATATATTTTTTAATATATATATATATATATATTATATATATTTTAAAAAAATAATAATATATTTATATATAAAAAGTTTTTTTCCCAAATTTTTTTGTTTTTATCTACACATTGTAAAATCGAAAAGTGTATTTTTTCATGTGTTGTATTTTAGCAAAATTTTACTAGGGGAGTAATAAGTGTATTTCCCGGTATTCATTTAGAGTTTTTAAAACCTCTTTTTCCCTAAGACTAAGGTCTATACCCCACGGTGGCACTGTGAAAACGAATCCTTGATACACTAAAAATGAAACAAATAATGTAAGGGGCCCAGACTGTTCAACACCCCCCACCAGGGATTTAGAAATTACCAATAGCTGGACGAGGTAAAAACCAGTCCCCCATCACCGGGGGGGTTTGGGTTTGACGTTAACTTTTGCGGCCAAAAGAAAGAACCGGTTGATCACCCTGAATCCACCACAGGCCTAGTCAAGGATTTGACAGAGCGGGGGCGTTAGACCCCCGAGCCACCCTTCAGGTAGAACTCTCGTACTAGTCATCTGCTTTTAAACCGACTGTACCATTTTCGGAGGGGGGGGCATGAACGATCCCCAGAACAACAAGCGAGTCATACACCATTTTTCGTAGAACGAATATTTGATTAATATTTTCGATTAAATAAGCAGAGTACATAACGAAAATAAAGGACACGATAAGTGCGTAGTTGCCAGCTGCACTGTGTTTGCACACCTTCCTGGTTGGTTTCAGGTCCATAATATTTTGTTTATTGTTTTTTACTGTGGAAAAGTAGTACAGAAGACATAACTCTTACGTTTACCACTACACTGGTGCAAACAATTATTGATCATTCCACCGTCCGATGGGAGAAAGCTTTCTTGAAAGTTATCACTATAATCAAATTCTCCCACTCCCACATTTTTCAGAGTTTGGAACGCTTTACCATAGGTATGTGCTAAGTATGTTTTTGATAGGTGCATGTTATACTTACAGTGCAATTCTATGTGTATATGAATAGGTGGAAGTTTTGATTCAAGCCCAAACATGTTGAAATATAAAGAACTTTTAAATTCACTATTCAAACTTCAGTTATGTGAAGTTTAAGCTTGTTTACAGCTGAGTGAGTAAGTGGGAGTCGAACGAGTGATTAGTGAGTGAGCGAACGAGTATGAGTGACGACGATTATGAGTGAGCGAGACGAGGTCTAGATGAGCGAACGAGTGAGTTAGTGAGTGAAGCGAACGAGTGTGTTAGTATGAACGAGTTTAGATAGTGAGCGAACGTATGTGTGAAGGGGTGAGTTAGTGAGTGAGCGAACGAAGTTAGTGGTGAAGCGAACGAGTTAGTGATGTACGAAACAGTTTAGTGGATGTGACGAACTTGTTAGTGAGTGAGCGAAAGATGAGTTAGTGAGTGACGAACGATGAGTTAGTGAGCGAACATTAGTGAGTGAAAGCGAACGAGTAGTGATGAGCGAACGAGTTTTAGGGAGTAGCGAACGTGTTTATGAGTGAGCGAACGAGTTATGAGTGAGCGAACGAGTATTGGTGAGCGAGAACGAGTGAGTTAGTGATGAGCGAACGAGTGCGTTAGGAGGCGAACGAGTTAGTGAAGTGAAGCGAACGAGTGATTAGTGAGTGATCGAACGAGTTAGTGAGTGAGACGAACGATTAGTGTTGAGGCGAACGAGCTTTAGTGCGTGAGCGAACGAGTAGTGAGTGAGCGAACATTAGGAGATGAGCGAACGAGTGAGTTAGTGATGAGCGAACTAGTGAGTTATGAGCGAACGAGTTAGTGATGATCGAACAGTGAGTTAGTGAGTGAGCGAACGATATAGTGAGCGAACGAGTTAGTGAGTGACTGAACGAGTATTTGATTGAGCTAACGAGATGAGTTAGTGAGTGAGCGAACAGTGAGTTATGAGGTGAGCGAACGAGTAGTTAGTGATTGAGCGAACGAGTGAGTTAGTGAGTGAGCGAACGAGTGGCGTTATTGATGAGCGAACGATTAGTGATGACCGAACGAGTAGGATGAGCGAGCGAGTGAGTTAGTGATATGAGCGAACGATCGAGTTAGTGAGTGAGCGAACGAGTAGTGATGAGCGAACGAGTTAGTGAGTGGAGCGAACTATGAGTTATGATGAGCGAACGAGTGAGTTAGTGAAGTGAGCGAACGAGTAGTTAGTGATGAGCGAACGAGTGAATAGTGACTGAGCTGAACGAGTGAGCGTTTAGTGAGTGAGCGAACGATGAGTTAGTGAGTGACGAACGAGTTAGTGAGTGATCTAACGAGTTAGTAGTGAGCGAGCAGATGATTAGTGAGTAGCGAACGAGTAGTTAGTGATGACGAACGATTAGTGCGAGTGAGCGAAACGAGTTTAGTTGATGAGCGAACTATGGGGGGGGGAGTTAGGAGTGAGCGATCGAGTGAGTATAGAGTGAGCGAACGAGTGATTTAGATGAGCGAAACGAGTGAGTTATGAGTGAGCGAAAACATGAGTTTTATGAGTGACGAACGAGTTAGTGAGTTAGCGAACGAGTTAGTGATGATCGAGCAGTGAGTAGTGAGTGAAGCAACGGTGATTAGGGTGAGTTAGCGAACGAGTTCGTGAGTGAGCGAACGATTAGTGGAGTGGCGCAACGAGTGGAGTAGTTTAGTTGAGTGAGCGAACGACGTGCGAGTTAGTGAGTGAGCGAACGAGAGAGTATGAGTGAACGAACGAGTGAGTTAGTGAGTGAGCGAACGAGTGAGTTAGTGAGTGAGCGAACGAGTGAGTTAGTGAGGGAGCGAACGAGTTAGTGAGTGAGCGAACGAGTTAGTGAGTGAGTAGCGATGAGTTTGTGAGTGATCGAACGCATGAGTTAGTGAGTGAGCGAACGAGTTAGTGAGTGAGCGAGCGAGTGAGTTAGTGAGTGAGCGAACGAGTGAGTTAGTGAGTGAGCGAACGAGTGAGTTAGTGAGTGAGCGAACGAGTTAGTGAGTGAGCGAGCGAGTGAGTTAGTGAGTGACGAACGAGTGCGTTAGGGGAGTGAGCGAACGAGTTAGTGATGAGTCGAGCCGAGGAGTTAGTGAGTGAGCGAACGAGTGAGTTAGTGAGTGAGCGAACGAGTTAGTGAGTGAGCGAACGAGTACAATAGGAGTGAGCGAACGAGGTTAGTGATGAGCGAGCGAGTGAGTTAGTCAGAGTGACGAACGAGTTAGTGGAGGAGCGAGCAAGTGAGTTAATATTATGAGCGAACGAGTGAGTTAGTGAGTGAGCGAACGAGTTAGTGAGTGAGCGAGCGAGTGAGTTAGTGAGTGAGCGAACGAGTGAGTTAGTGAGTGAGCGAACGAGTGAGTTAGTGAGTGATCGAGCGAGTTGAGTTTATGATGAGCGAACGATGAGTTAGTGATGAGCGAACACGAGTGACTTATTGATGAGCGAACGAGTTAGATGATGAGCGATGCGAGTGAGTAGTGATTGAGCGAACGATTAGTGAGTTGCGACGAGTGAGTTAGTGAGTGTCGAACGAGTGAGTTATTTGAGGAGCGAACGATTAGTGAGTGAGCGAGCGAAGTGAGTAGTGAGTGATGCGAACGAGTTAGTGAGTGAGCGAGCGAGTGAGTTAGTGAGTAGCGAACGTTTAGTGAGTAGCGAGCGATGTGAGTTAGTGAGTGAGCGAACGAGTGAGTTGTATGAGCGAAGAGTTAGTAGTGAGCGAGCGAGTGAGGTTTATGATTGACGAACGAGTTAGTGAGTGACACGAGCGAGGAGTTAGTAAGTGAGCGAACGAGTGATAGTGAGTGAGACGAACGAGTTAGTGAGTAGCAGCGAGTTTAGTGAGTGAGCGAAAGAGTGCTTATGAGTGAGCGAACGAGTTAGTGATGAGCGAGCGAGTGAATTAGTGATGGACGAACGAGTGAGTTGTGAGTGAGCGACGAGTGAGTTAGTGATGAGCGAACGAGTTAGTGATGAGCGAGCAGCGTGATTAGTGAGTGAGCGAACGAAGTTAGTGAGTGAGCGAGCGAGTGAGTTAGTGAGTGGGAGCGAGCGAGTGATTAGTGAGTGAGCGAAACAGTGAGTAAGTGAGCGAACGATTATTGATGAGCGAGTCGAGTGAGGTAGTGAGTGAGCATCGAGTTAGTGAGTGAGCGAGCGAGGGAGTTAGTGAGTGAGCGAACGAGTGAGTTAGTGAGTGAGCGAACGAGTTAGTGAGTGAGCGAACGAGTGAGTTAGTGAGTGAGCGAACGAGTGAGTTAGTAACTGAGCGAAAGAGTGAGTGAGTTAACGAGTGAATGAGAGAATGAGTAAACAAGAAGAAAGGGTTGAACAATCTCTGGAAGAACCATCACATCCATCGAGTCCAAAATATCAACAATAACTGCACTCTAAGGGCGCACCAAGGACCTCACAGCATAGCACAGTCGATCTTGTGGGACTCGTCGAAATGTAGGGCAGGGGAGCGGAGGCGTGTCAGAGGGCAGAGAGAGCTAAGCAACACCACCTGATTTCATAACCCTTCCCCATCCCCTATACCTATTCCCCTACCTCCAACAGCCCTCCTTACCGGCCCTTCTCTCCCGCCAACCTCCCTGCCCTCTCACCAAACTCCCCCCTACTCAACTCCCACACCTCCTCCTACCAATCCTCCCTGCACTCCTCCCAAATCGCCTCCCTACTCCCCTCCCTAACCCACCTCCCTCCCTCCACACTGCCCACCTCCCAGCATTCTCTCCTGCCCACCCCCACCCTCCTCGCCAACCTCCTCCCCAACCATCCACCCTACCCTCCCCCCTGCTCTCTCCCTCCCACCTCCCTGCCATCTCCCCTCCCTCCCCCTGCCCTCCTCCCCACTACCCGCCTCCTCTACCCTCCTCCATACCCTCATCCTGCCCTCCCCCTGCCCCTCTCCCTACCCTCCTCCCTGCTCTCTCCCAACCCTCCTCCTTTCCCTCTCCCCTGCTCCCTCCCTCCCTCTCCCCTGCCCTCCTCCCTGCCCTCACCACCTACCCACACCCCCTTTTCCCTCCTCCCTATAACCCTCCCTGCTCGCCGAGTCCTCCCTGCCCTCCCCCATACTTCCCGCCCTACCCTCCTCCCAGCTCTCCTCCCTCCCCTCCCCAAACCCTCCTTCCAACCTTCCGCCGGCCTCCCTCTCCCTGCCAACTCCAATCTCCCGCTACCCTCCTCCCTACCTCCCCCTCCCTGCCCTCCCCCCTGCCCTCAACCTACCCTCCTCCCTGCGCCTCCTCCCTGCCCTCCACACCCTCCACCCCTCCTCCCCCTACCGCCTCACCCTGCCCTCCTTCCTGCCCTTCCCACTACCACTCCTCCCCTACCCTCCTCCCTGCCTCCTCCTTCTCTCGCCCTCCCCCTGCCCCGGGGGGCCCCCTCCTCCTACCCTCCTCCCGGCCCTCCTCCCTGCCAACCTCCCCGGACCCTCTCCCCACCTCCTCCCTGCCCCTCTTCCCTGCCCTCCACCCGCCCTCCCTCCTTTTCCTCCTCCCTGCCCTCCTCCCTGCCCTCCTCCTTGCCCTCCCCCCTCCCCCCTACCCTCCTCCCTAACCTCCTCCCTTCCCACGCCCTGCCTCCCCCCAACCCTCCTCCCTGCCCTCCTCCCTCCCTCCTCCTCTTGCCCTCACCCACCCCCTGCCCTCCCCCTACCCTCCTCCCTGCCCTCCCCCTGCCCACTCCCCTGCCCTCTCCTGCCTCCCTACCCTGCCCTCCTTCCCTGCCCTCGCCCCTGCCCACCCTCCCTGCCGCTACCACAATGACCCTCCCCCCTATGTATTGCTGTTTCGTGCTGTGAACAGAGCGGTTTAGCCGATGAATGGTAAGCGTAGGTAGCAATGATACGGCCGTGGACTAATTGGCTTTAATCGGGTAGGAGGCGAGTACACAACGGGCAGTGGAGGAAGTGACCGAGCAAGCCAGTTCCGTGGAAGGGGAGTACTTTGTACCTAAAGTCGGTCGAAGCGGAGGAAGATGGTGGACTGTGGTCCCACCTACCTAGGGAGGCCTACATTGAGGGAGCAGCACTGAATGCCGCGAAATATGAACTAGCAGAGCTGACGAGCTAGGCTGTGTGCTCGCCAGTACAGCTGTCACACCTTACCCTCCTCCCCTACCCTTCCTCCCCTGCCACATCCCCTGCCTCTTCTCTCTTACCCTTCTCACCTGCCTCCCCCCTGCCCTCCCGGATACCCTCACCCCCTGTCCTCCTCTCCTATCCACCGCGGCAACCCTCCACCTACCCTCCTCCCTGCCTCATCCCTGACCCTCCTCCCTGCCCTACTCCTACCCTCCTCCCTACCCTCCTCCCTGCCCTCCTCCCTGCCTCCTCCTGCTCTCCTCCCTGCCCTAGCTTCCTCAACCCACCTCCTACCCTCCTCACCTCCCAACCATCCTCCTTAACCTCCGCCATAACACCCCCTCCCTGGCCCTCCTCCCTACCCTCCTCCCTCTACCCTCCTCCCACCCTCCTCCGAAAACCCTACTCCCTGCCTCTCGCCCTACCCTTCCTCCCTACCCACCTACCTTCACCCCTCCCACCCTCCTCCCTACCCTCCTCCCTACACTCCGCCCCTGCCCTCCCTCCAACCTCTCCCTGCCCTCCTCCCTACATCCTCCTTCTCTACCCTCCTCCGACCCCACTTCCCCTACCCTCCTCCCTGCCCTCCTCCCTACCCGTCCTCCTCCCTACCCTCCTCCCACCCTCCTCCCTGCCCGTCCTACCTGCCGTCCTCCCATCCCCTCCATCCCTGCCCTCTCCCTGACCCTCCCCCTGCCCTCCCACCCTGCTCATCCTCCCCTGCCCTCCCCCTACCAACCCACCCCCTACCCCTCACCTCCCTACACTCCTCCCTGCTCTCCCACCCTACCCTCCCACCCTACCCTCCACCCTACCCTCCTCCTACCCTCCTAAACTACCGCCTCCGCTACCACTCCTCCCTGGCCCCTCCACCCTGCCCTCCGCCCTGCCCTCCTCCCGGCCCTCCTCCCGGACTCCTTCCTGCCCTCACTCCCGTGCCCTCCTCACCTACCCTTCCTCCCTACCCCCTCCCTACCCTCCTCCCTGCCGTCCTCCCTGCCCTCCTCCCTACCCTCCGCCTCCCTCCTCCCTGCCACTCCGCCCTACCCTCCTCCCTGCCCTCCTCCCTACCCCCCCCCTACCCCTCCCTAAACCTCCTCCCTGCCTCCTCCCTACCCCCTCCCTGCCCTCCTCCCTACCATCCCTCCCTAACCTCCTAACAACCCTCCTCCTCACCCACCTCCCTACCCCTCCCTCCCTACCCCCTCCCTTCCCTCCTCCCAGCCCTCCTCCTACGCATCCTCCCTACCCTCCTCTCAAAACCCTCCTCCCTCCCTCTCTCCGTGCCCTCCTCCCTACCCTCCCCCTGCCCTCCTCCTACCCTCCTCCTGCCTCCTCCCTACCCTCCTCCCTGGCCCTCCTCCCTGCCCTCCTCCCCCTCCTCCCTCCTCCCTCCTCCCTGCCCCCTCCCTACCCTCTTCCCTGCCCTCCCCCTACCCTCCCTCCCTGCCCTCCTCCTACCTCCTCCCTAACCCTCCTCCCTGCCCTCCTCCGGCCCTCCGCCCTGCCCTAATTTCTACCCTCCTCCGACCCTCCTCCAACCCTCCTCCTTGCCCTCCTCCGACCCTCTCTCCCTACCCGCCTCGATACCCTACACCCTACCCCCTCCTACCCTCCTCCCTACACCACCTCTCTCATTCCTCCCTAACCCTCCTCCTACCCTCCTCCCTACCCTCCGCCCTGCCTTCCTCCCTACCCTTTTCCTGCCCTCCTCCCTAACCCTCCTCCTTACCCTCCTCCTACCCTCTTCCCTACCCTCCTCCCTGCCCTCCTCCCTACCGCCTCCCTCCTGCCTCCCTGCCCGTCCTCCCTGCCCTCGTCCCTGCACCTCTTCCCCTACCTTCCCTCCCTGCCCTCTCCCCTGCCCTCCTCCCTGCCCTCCCCCTACCCACCCCCTACCAACTCCCTACCATCCTCCCTGATCTCCTCCTTACCCTCCTTCCCTACCCTCCTCCCGCCCTCTTCTCTACCCTCCCTCCCTACCACCTCCAACCCTCCTCCCGCCCTCCTCACTGCCCTCCTCAAGCCCTCCTCCCTGCACCTCCTCCAAATACCCAGCCCTCTTTCCCTGCCCTCTCCTCCCTGCCTCTTCCTCTACCCTCCTCCCCTAACCCTCCTCTCTACCCACCTCTCTGCTGCCCTCCTTCCTGCCCTCCTTCCCTACCCTCCTCCGTACCCTCCTCCCTCCCACCTCTCCCTACCATCCTCCCTACCCTCCTCCCTCACCCTCCTCCCTGCCCTCCTCCCTGCCTCGGTCTAAAATCCTGGGACACTCTGGGTTTTCTGGGTTTTACTTTCTCCTGGGTGCCTGACCCCTTTAAAGAAAAAATAAAATTTTAAAATTTAATATATAAAATATAAAATAAATTTTTTTTTTATATATATATATATATTATATATATTTTAAAAAAAATAAAATAAAATAATATATATATATATTAATAAAGGGTTTTTTTCCCAAATTTTTTTAAATAATTTTATCATACACATTGTATAAAATCGAAGAGTGTATTTTTTCATGTGTATGTACTTTGAGCAAATATATTTACAAAAGGGGGGTAATACGTGTATTTCCCGGGGTATTTAATTTAGAGTTTTTAAAACCTCTTTTTCCCTAAGAAATAAGGTCTATAACCCCACGGGGGGCACTGTGAAAAAGAATCCCTTGGGGTACACTAAGAAAGAAACAAATTTAATGTAAGGGGCCCCGACTGTTCCCAAAAGCCTCCCACCAGGGATTTAGAAAATTACCAATAGCTGGACAGAGGTAAAACCAGTCCCCCATCCCCCCGTCTTTTGGGTTTGACGTTAAAAATTTTGCGGCCAAAAGAAAGAACCGGTTTTATCACCCCCGGAAACCCCACAGGCCCAGTCAAGGGTTTGACAAACGGGGGCGTTGGGCCCCCGAACCCCCCTTTTAGGTAGAACCCCCGGACAGTCATCGGGGTTTTTTAAAACCCACTGGGCCATTTTTGGAGGGGGGGGGGGATGAAAAGTCCCCCCCCGAACAACAAACGGGCATAAACCATTTTTTGTAAACGAATATTTATTTTAAAATTTTTTTGATTTAAAAAAGCAGAGTACATAACAAAAAAAAGGACAAAGATAAGTGCGTAGTTGCCAGCTGCACGGGGTTTTCCACCTTCCCGGTTTTTTTCCAAAAATTTTTTGTTTATTGTTTTTTTTCTGTGGGAAAAGTAGGGACAGAAGACATAACTCTTTGTTTACCACTACACTTTTTGCAAACAATTTTTTGAAACATTCCCCGCCGATGGGAGAAAGCTTTCTTGAAAGTTATCACTATAATCAAATTCTCCCACTCCCAATTTTTAAAGGGGGGGGGGGAAAAAGGTTTTTTGGAAAAAAAAAAAAAGGGCTTTTTAACCCATAGGGAGTGCTAAGTATGTTTTTTTTAGGTGCAGTTATACTTAAAAGGGGCAATTCATGTGTATAGAAAAGGTGGAATTTTTTTTCAACCCCAAAAATGTTTTAAATATAAAGAACTTTTTAAAATTTAATATTTAAACTTCAGTTTTGTGAAATTTTGCTTGGGGTTTTCAGCTGAGTGAGTAAATGGGAGCGAACGATGATTTGTGAGTGGCGAACGAGTTTTGAGTGACGAAAGATTATGGGGGTGAGCGAACGAGGGTTTTGGGGTGAGGGGAACGATGAGTTTGTGAGTGAAACGAACGAGTGGTTAGTATGAACGAGTTTTGTAGTGAGCGAACGGGGGGGTGATTAGTGATGAGCGAACGAAATTAGTGGTGAAACGAACGAGTTTTGTGAGGGGGGGGAAAAAGGTTTTTTGGGGTGACGAACGGGTTTGTGAGTGAGCGAAAGATGAGTTAGTGAGTGACGAAAAGATGAGGTTTGTGAGCGAACATTAGTGAGTGAAAACGAACGAGTTTGTGATGAGGGGAACGAGTTTTTGGGAAATAGCGAACGGTTTTTGAGTGAGCCCAACGAGTTATGAGTGAGCGAACGAGTTTTGGTGAAAACGGGAAAGAGTGAGTTAGTGATGAGCGAACGAGGGTTAGGAGGGGAACGAGTTTTGTGAATAAACGAAGAGTGATTTGTGAGTGACGAACGAGTTAGTGAGTGAGCGAACGATTTTGTGGTTTAGGGGAACGAGTTTTGTGGTTTAGCGAACGAGTTTGGAGTGAGCGAACATTAGGGATGAGGAACGAGTGAGTTAGTGATGAGCGAACATTTAGTTATGAGCGAACGAGTTTGTGATGAACGAACAGTGGGGTTAGTGAGTGAGCGAACGATTTTAGTGAGCGAACGAGTTAGTGAGTGACGAACGAGTATTTGATTTAGCAACGAGTGAGTTTTGAGTGAGCGAACAGTGAGTTATGAGGGGAGCGAACAGTGGGGTTTGTGATTTAGCGAACGAGTGAGTTAGTTGGGGTGAGCGAACGAGTGGGTTATTTAATGACGAACGATTAGTGGTTTACCCAACGGTTTTGGGGGTGAGCGAGCGAGTGAGTTAGTGGGGTTTAGCGAACGATGATTAGGAGTGACGAACGAGTAGTGGGTGAGCGAACGAGTTAAATGAAATGGGGCGAACATGGGGTTATGATGAGCGAACGAGTGGGGTTTTTGTGAATGAGCGAACGAGTAGTTATGAATGAGCGAACGAGTGAATTTTGATTTAGCGAACGAGTGAGGTTTTTTGAGTGAGCGAACGATGGTTAGTGAGTGACAAAAGATTAAAGGGGTGACAACATTAGTAGTGAGCGAGCGGGTGATTAGTGAGTAGCGAACGAGTAGTTAGTGATGAAAGAAAGATTTGTGGGGTGAGCGAAAAGAGTTTTTTGATGAGCGCAGGGGGGGGGTTAGGAGTGAAACGAACGAGGAGTTTTGAGGGAGCGAACGAGTGATTTTTGGGGTGAGCGAAAAGAGTGATTTTTGAAATTTGGGGGAAAAACGGAAAAAAAAAATGAGTTTTATGAGGCGAACGATTTTTGTGAGTTGGGGAACGAGTTATGATGACGAGCAGTGAGTTTGTGAGTAAACAACGGGGGATTAGGGGGATTAGCGAACGAGTTGTGAGTGAGCGAACGATTATGGGGTGGCGAACGAGTGGGGGTTTTGTTTAGTGAGCGGGAAAGAGTGGGGTTAGTGAGTGAGCGAACGAGGAGTTTTGAGTGAAGAAAAGAGTGATTTTGTGAGTGAGCGAACCCAGTGAGTTATGAGTGAGCGAACGAGTGAGTTAGTGAGGGAGCGAACGATTTTGTGGGGTGACGAACGATTAGTGAGTGAGGACCGTGAGTTTGTGAGTGACGAACGATGAGTTTTGTGATGGCGAACGATAAGTGAGTGAGCGAGCGGTGATTAGTGATGAGGGGAACGAGTGAGTTATGAGTGAGGGGAACGATGATTTTGTGAGTGACGAACGAGTTATGGTGAGCGAGCGAGTGAGGTTTGTGAGGGCCCAACGAGTGGTTTGGGGGGTGAGCGAACGAGTTTGGATGAGCGAGCCCAGGAGGGTTTGTGAGTGAGGGGAACGAGTGGTTAGTGAGTGAGCGAACGAATTAGTGAGTGAGCGAACGAATAAATTTGGAGTGAGCGAACGAGGTTTGGAGGGGGAGCGAGTGATTTTGTGAGTGACGAACGAGTTATGGGGGAGCGAGCAAGTGAGTTAATAATTTTAGCGAACGAGTGAGTTAAATGAGTGACCCAACGATTTAGTGAGTGAGCGAGCGAGTGAAGTTAGTGATTTAGCGAAGAGGTTGGGGTTAGTGAGTGAGCGAACGAGTTTTGTGATGACGAGCGAGTTTATTTTTGATGAGCGAACGATGAGTTAGTGATGAGCGAAACGAGTGATTATTTATGAGGGGAACGAGTTAGTGATGAGCGAGCGAGTGAGTTTGTGATTTAGCGAACGATTAGTGAGTTGGGGACGAGTGAGTTAGTGGGGCGAACGAGTGAGTTATTTTAGGGGCGAACGATTAGGGGAGGAGCGAGCGAAATGAGTTTGTGAGTGAGCGAACGAGTTAGTGAGGAGCGAGCGAGTGAGTTAGGGGAGTAGCGAACGGTTTTGTGAGAGCGAGCGATTTAGTTAGTGGGGGTGAGCGAACGAGTGAGTTGTATGGCGAAGGTTTTGTGTGAGCGGCGAGTGAGGTTTTTGATTTACGAACGAGTTAGTGAGTGAACCCAGCGAGGAGTTAGTAAATGAGCGAACGAGTGATAGTGGGGTGGGGCGAACGAGTTAGTGAGTAGCAGCGGTTTTGTGAGTGAGCGAAAGAGTGTTTTTGATAGCGAACGATTAGTGATGAGCGAGCGATGAAATTTGTGATGGCGAACGAGGAGTTTGGGGTGAGCGAAAGAGTGAGTTAGGAATGAGCGAACAGTTAGTGATGAGCCCAGCGGTGAATTTGGATGAGCAACGAAATTAGTGAGTGACGAGCGAGTGAGGGTTTGTGGGGTGGGGGCGGCGAGTGATTAGTGAGTGAGCGAAAAAGTGAGTTAAATGAGCGAACGATTATTTATGAGCGGGGCGAGTGATTTGTGAGTGAGCATGGGGGGGGGGGTTAGTGAGTGAGGAGCGAGGGAGTTTTGTGAGTGAGCGAACGAGGAGTTAGGGAATGATCGAAAAGAGTTTTTGAGTGAGCGAACGAGTGAGTTATGATGAGCGAACGAGTGAGTTAGTAACTGAGCGAAAGAGTGAGTATTAACGATGAAAGAAAAAAGATAAAAAAAAGAAAGGGTTGAACAATCTCTGGAAGAACCATCACATCCATCGGGTCCAAAATTTTCAACCAAATAACCGGGACCCAAGGGCGCCCCAAAAGGGCCTCACAGCAAGCACAGTCGAAACTTGGGGGGACTCGCGAAATGTAAAGGGAGGGGGGCCGGGGGCGTGTCAAGGGGAGAGAGAGCAAGCAACACCACCTGATTTCATAAAACCCCTTTCCCCACCCCTATACCCCATTCCCCCACCTCCCCCAGGGCCCCCCTTTCCGGCCCTTTTCCCCCCCCAACCTCCCCCCCCTCTCCCCAAACTCCCCCCCACCCAACCCCAAAACCCCCCTCCTACCAAACCTCCCTGCACTCCTCCCAAAACCCTCCCCAACTCCCCTCCCTAAACCCCCTCCCTCCCTCCCACTGCCCACCTCCCGCATTTTCTCCTGCCCCCCCCACCCTCCTCCCAACCTCCTCCCCCAAACCCTCCACCCCCTACCCTCCCCCCCCGCTCTTTTCCCTCCCCCCCCCCGCCATCTCCCCTCCCTCCCCCTGCCCCCCCCCCTACCCCCTCCCTACCCTTTCCCCCCTAAACCCCCATCCCGGGCCCCCCCCCTGGCCCCCTCCCCACCCTCCTCCCTGCTCTCTCCCCCCCCCCTCCTTTCCCTCTCCCCTGCTCCCTCCCTCCCTCTCCCCTGCCCTCCTCCCTGCCCCCCACCTACCCACCCCCCTTTTTCCCCCTCCCTTAAACCCCCCCTCTCGCCGGGCCTCCCTTGGGCCCCCCCCCATACTTCCCGCCCCACCCTCCTCCCAGCTCTCCTCCCTCCCCCCCCCAAAAACCCCCTTCCAAAACCTTTCCCCGGGCCCCCCTCCCTGCCAACCCAAAACCTCCCCTACCCCCTCCCTCCCCCCCTCCCTGCCCCCCCCCTGCCCTTTAACCTTCCCTCCTCCCTGCCCTCCCCCCCTGCCCTCCCCCCTCCCCCCTCCCCCCCCCAACCCCCCTCCCCCGCCCCCCCCCTGCCCCCCCCCCTACCCCTTTCCCCCCTACCCTCCTCCCTGCCCCTCCTTTTCTGCCCTCCCCCTGCCCCGGGGTCCTCCTACCCTCCTCCCGGGCCCCCCTCCCTGCCCAACCCCCCCGGCCCTCTCCCCACCCCCCCCCTGCCCCTCCTTCCCGCCCCCCCCCGGCCCCCCCCCCCTTTTTCCCCCTCCCTGCCCTCCCCCTGCCCTCCTCCTTTCCCTCCCCCCCCCCCCCTACCCTCCTCCCTAACCTCCTCCCTTTCCCCCGCCCCCGCCCCCCCCCCAACCCCCCTCCCTGCCCTCCTCCCCCCCCTCCCCCCCTTGCCCTCCCCCCCCCGCCCTCCCCCTACCCTCCTCCCTGCCCTCCCCCTGCCCCCACTCCCCTGCCCTCTCCCCGCCTCCCTTTCCCTGCCCTCCTTTCCCCGCCCTCCCCCTGCCCCCCTCCCTGCCCTACCCAAAGCCCCCCCCCCTATGTTTTTGCTGTTTTTTGCTGTTTAACAAACGGGTTTAGGGCCCAGGGAAGGTAAACTAGGTAGCAATTATCGGCCGTGGACTAATTGGCTTTAATCGGGTAGGAGGGAAATACACAACGGGCAGTGGAGGAAGTGACCGGGAAGCCAGGTTTCCCTGGAAGGGGGGGTACTTTGTACCTAAAGTCGGGCGAAGCGGGGGGAAGATGGGGGAAATGTGGTCCCACCACCTAGGGAAAGGCCCCACAGAGGGAGCAGCCCGAATGCCCCGAAATAGAACTAGCAGAGCGACGGCTAGGGTGTGTGCTCGCCAGTACAGCTTTACACCTTTCCCCCTCCCCCACCCTTTCCCCCCTGCCCCCCTCCCCCGCCCCTTTTTTTTCTTTCCCTTCTCCCTCCCCCCCCCCTGCCCTCCCGGTACCCCCCCCCTGTCCTCCCTCCTTCCCCCCCGGGAACCCTCCCCCCCTAAACCCCCCCTCCCTGCCCCATCCCTGCCCTCCTCCCTGCCCACTCCCCACCCCCCCTCCCTACCCTCCCCCCCTGCCCTTTCCCCCCTGCCCCCCTCCCCGCTCTTCCCCCCTGCCCCCCCTTTCCCAAACCCCCTCCCCACCCCCCCTCCCTAACCATCCTCCTTAACCCCCCGCCATCCCCCCTCCCCGGGCCCCCCTCCCACCCCCCTCCCTCCCCTCCTCCCAAACCCCCCCCGAAAAACCCACCCCTGCCCCCCCGCCCTACCCTTTCCCCCCTAACCCCCCTCCCCTTTTCCCCCCCCCACCCTCCTCCCTACCCTCCTCCCTACATCCCCCCTGCCCCCCCCCAACCCTTCTCCCCCCCTCCCCCCCTACAAACCTCCCCTACCCTCCTCCCACCCCCCTTTCCCCCACCCTCCTCCCTGCCCCCCCTCCCTACCCCCTCCTCCCTACCCCCCTCCCACCCTCCTCCCTGCCCCTCCTCCCCGCCGCCTCCCTTTCCCCCCCTCCCCCGCCCCCTCCCTACCCTCCCCCTGCCCTCCCCCCTGCTTTTCCTTTTCCCCCCCCTCCCCCCTCCCCCCCCACCCCCCACCCCCCCCTCCCAAAACCCCCCTCCCTGCTCTCCCCCCTACCCTCCCCCCCTACCCTCCCCCCTACCCTCCCCCCTACCCTCCTAAAATACCCCCTCCCTCCCCTCCCCCCCCTGGCCCCCCCACCCCCGCCCCCCCCCTGCCCTCCTCCCGGGGCCCCCCTCCCGGCCCCCCTTTCCCGCCCTCCTCCCTGCCCTCCTCCCCACCCTTCCCCCCCTACCCCCTCCCTACCCTCCCCCCTGCCGTCCTCCCCGCCCTCCTCCCTACCCTCCCCCTCCCTCCTCCCGGGCCCTCCCCCTACCCTCCTCCCTTTCCCCCCTCCCTACCCCCCCCCTACCCCCTCCCTAAACCCCCTCCCCGCCCCCCTCCCTACCCCCTCCCTGCCCTCCTCCCTACCATCCCCCCCTAACCCCCCTAACAAACCCCCCTCCCCCACCCACCTCCCCACCCCTCCCCCCCTAAACCCCCCCCCTTCCCTCCTCCCGCCCTCCTCCCCACGCCTCCTCCCTACCCTCCTCTCAAAACCCCCCTCCCTCCCTCCTTCCCCGTGCCCTCCTCCCTACCCTCCCCCTGCCCTCCTCCCCCCCACCCTCCCCTGCCCCCTCCCCACCCTCCTCCCTGGGCCCCCCCCCCTGCCCTCCCCCCCTCCCCCCTCCCCCCCTCCCCCGGGGCCCCCCCCCTACCCCTTCCCCCCCCCCCACCCTCCCCCCCTGCCCTCCCCTACCCCCTCCCCAAACCCCCTCCCCGCCCTCCTCCCGGGCCCCCCCCCTGCCCAATTTCCCACCCCCCCACCCTCCTCCAACCCTCCTCCCTTTCCCTCCTCCACCCCCTCCCTACCCCCTCGATACCCACCCCCACCCCCCCCTACCCTCCCCCCCTACCCACCTCCTCCTTCCTCCCTAAACCCCCCCCTTACCCTCCTCCCCACCCTCCCCCCTGCCTTTCCCCCCTACCCTTTTTCCCCCCCCTCCTCCCAAACCCTTTCCCCCTTACCCTCCCCTACCCTCTTCCCTACCCTCCTCCCGCCCTCCTCCCTACCGCCCCCCTCCGCCTCCCTGCCCCTCCCCCCTGCCCTCCCCTCCCTTTTCCCCCACCCTTCCCCCCCTGCCCTCTCCCCTGCCCTCCCCCCTGCCCTCCCCCTACCCACCCCCCCAACCCAAATCCCCACCACCTCCCCCGATCTCCTCCCCTTTCCCCCTTCCCCCAAACCCCCTCCCCCCCTTCCTACCCTCCCCCCCTAAACCCCCCCAAACCCCCCTCCCCGCCCTCCTCCGCCCTTTCCCCAAGCCCTCCTCCCTGCCCCCCCCTCCCAGCCCTCTTTTCCCCGCCCCTCCTCCCCCGCCCCCTTCCCTAAACCCCCCTCCCCCAAACCCCCCTCTCTACCCCCCTCTCTGCCCTCCTTCCTGCCCTCCTTTCCCACCCTCCCCGTAAACCCCCCCTCCCCCCCCCCTCCCTACCCTCCTCCCTACCCTCCTCCCTCCAAACCCCCCCTCCCTGCCCTCCCCCTGCCCCCCTCCCCACCCTCCCCCTACCCTCCCCCCCCTTGGGGGCCCAACCTCCCTACCCCCCCTCCCTAAACCCCCCTCCCTGCCCCCTCCCCACCCTCCTCCCAAACCCTCCTCCCCGCCCCCTCACTGCTTCCCCCCCGCCCTCCCCCTTTCCCTCCCCCAGCCCTCTTCCCCGCCCTCCTCCCTGCCCTCTTCCCCCACCCTCCTCCCTAAAACCCCCTCTCCCAAACCCCCTCTCGCCTCCTCCCTGCCCTCCCTCCCTACCCTCCCGTACCCCCCCCCTGCCCCCTCCTCCCTCCCTCCTTTCCCGCCCCCTCCCTACCCTCCTCCCAAACCCCCCCTCCCTACCCCCCCCTGCCCTCCTCTCCCTGCCCCCTCCCCTGCCCCCCCCCCACCCTCCTCCCCAAAACCTTTCCCCCCGCCCTCCTCCCAAAACCCCCCTCCCTAAACCCCCCTCCCTTTCCCTTTCCCCCCGCCCTCCCCCCCTACCCTCCTCCCTCCCCCCCCCCTAAACCCCCCTCCCGCCCCCCCTCCCCCCCTCCTCCCAAACCCCCCCCCGCCCTCCTTCCTACCCCTTCCCTACCCCCTCCCTGCCCCCCCCAAACCCCCCTCCCCACCCCCTCCCACCCTCCTCCCTGCCCCCCCCCCTACCCTCCTCCCCGCCCCCCCCCTCCCCCCCCCCCCTCCCTAAACCCTCCTCCCTACCCTCCTCCCGCCCTCCTCCCAAACCCCCCTCCCTCCCCCCCCTCCCTACCAAACCTCCCTAACCCCCAACTAAACCCCCCTCCCCTACCCACCTTTCCCCACCCCCCCCCCTACCCCCCTCCCTTTCCCCCCCCCTCCCCCCTCCCCCACCCCCCCCTCCCTACCCCCCCCCTACCCCCTCCCTACCCCCTCCCTGCCCTCCTCCCTACCCTCCTCCCCCGCCCTCCTCCCTACCCCCCCTCCCTGCCCCCCCCCTACCCTCCTCCCGCCCCCCTCCCGCCCTCCTCCCCCCCTCCCCCCCTCCTCCCTGCCCCCCCCCTACCCCTTTTCCCCCCCCCCCTACCCTCCTCCCGCCTCCTCCCACCCCTTTCCCCCCTAACCCCCCCTCCCCCCCTCCTCCTGCCCGCCTCCCCGCCCAAATTTCTAAACCCCTCCCTACCCTCCTCCAACCCCCCCCCCGGGCCCCCTCCCTACCCTCTTCCCCCTCCCCCTCGATACCCTACCCCCCTACCCTCCTCCCTAAACCCCCCTCCCTCCCCACCTCTCTGCCTTTCCCCCCTACCCTCCCCCTAACCCTCCCCCTACCCTCCTCCCTGCCTTCCCCCTTTTCCCTTTTCCCTCCCTTTCCCCCCTACCCCCTCCTTCCTTAATTTTTTTTTAAAATTTTTTTCCCCCTACCCTCCTCCCTCAAACCCCCCAAACCGTCCCCCCCCACCGTCCCCCCTGCCTCCTCCCTGCCTCCCCCCCTCCCCGCCCTCTTCCCCCCACCCTCCTCCCTGCCCTCCCCCTGCCCCCCCCCTGCCCTCCCCCCCCAACCCCCCCCCCCCTACCCAAATCCCTACAAACCTCCCCTGGGTCCCTCCTTACCCTCCTCCCTACCCTCCTCCCCCCCTCTTCTCTACCCCCTCCCCACCCCCTCCCCCCCAAACCCCCCTCCCTGCCCCCTCACGCCTTCCTCAAACCCTCCTCCCTGCCCTCCTCCCACCCTTTCCCCGCCCTCCTCCCTGCCCTCTTCCCACCCCTCTTCCCCCAAACCCCCCCTCAACCCCCTCTCTGCCCCCTTTCCCGCCCTCCCCCAAACCCCCTCCGTTCCCCCCCCTGCCCTCCTCCCACCCCCTCCCACCCTCCTCCCCACCCTCCTCCCTCCCCCCCCTCCCTCCCCCCAACCCCCTCCCTAACCCCCCTCCCTGCCCTCCCCACCCCCTCCCCACCCCCCTCCCTGCCCTCCTCCCTACCCTCCTCCCTACCCTCTCCCCCTGCTCTCCTCCCGCCCCTCCCCTGCCCTCCTCCCTGCCCTCCCCCCTACCACCCGCCCTTCCCTCCTCCCTACCCTCCCTCCCTGCTCTCCTCCCCTACCCTCCTCCCCACCCTCGTCCCTGCCCTCCTCCCTACCCTCCTCCCTACCCTCCTCCCTACCCTCCTCCCTACCCTCCTCCCTGCCCTCCTCCCTACCCTCCTCCCTGCCCTCCTCCCTGCCCTCCTCCCTGCCCTCTTTTCCCCGCCCCTCCTCCCTGCCCTTCTCCCTTCCCCCCTCCCTTCCCTCTCCCCTACCCTTCCTCCCTAACCCTACTCCCTGCCCACTTCCCCTGCCCTTCCCCTTACCCTTCTCCATGCCCTCCTCCCTGCCCTCCCCCCTGCCCTCCCAGCTACCCTCCCCCTGCTCTTTCCCCCTGCCCTCCCGCTACCCTCCCCCCACCGTCCTCCCTGCCCACTTCCCTGCCCTCCTCCCTGCCCTCCTCCCTATCCTCCTCCCTACCCTCCTCCCCGCCCTCCTCCCTGCCCTCTTCCCTGCCCTCCTCCTTGCCCTTTTCCTACCCTCCCTCCCTACTCTCCCTCCCTACCCTCCTCCATACCCTACTCCCTGCCTTCCTCCTAACCTCCTCCCTAC
>NW_026506089.1:0-15414 GCF_026875155.1 Cherax quadricarinatus
GAAAATAAATGAAAAAGGGAAAACAAAACACGAGACAGAAGTAGAAAGACAACCCAGAGGAGAAAAGGAAAGAGGAAAGGGGAAGAGGGAGAAGAAGAAAAAGAAAAAGAAAAAATGAGGAGTCAGGTTAAGCCACGGGTGTTCTGAAGTTTGGAGCATTTTACAATGTAGTGGGAGAGGAAGGCATCTACAGAGACGAAGCCAGGGCTAAGGTTCATACAAGGAAAGTTGTGTATTAGAGAGGATTCAACTAGACGGCGACTGTTCGAGTTGGAAGTAGGTTTCGTGTCATCTGTCCCTCTCTTCCCTATTTCTATGGCCTTCTCAAAACTCATAAACCTGATATTCCTCTTCGTCCTATCATATCCTCTAGAGGTTCTGTCTCTTATTCTCTTGCTTCTTGGCTGGCCAAAACCCTCACTCCCTTTCATGGTACTTTTTCTCCTGCCTACCTCCGTCACTCTCAAGACTTCATTGAACGGGTTCGCTCTCTCCCAACCTGTAACATGCTGAGTCTTGACGTTGAGTCCCTCTTCACTAATGTCCCTCTTGATGATGTCCTTGATTTCCTTAGAGAAGGCCCATGAAGGGTTTCTTCATCTCCCTATACCTACCGATGTCTTTCTTGATCTTATCCGTCCTTGTGTGGACTCTAACTCCTTTTCCATCCAAGGGAAATATTATTCTCAAACCTTCGGTGTCGCTATGGGCTCTCCTCTCTCTCCTGTCCTTGCTAATCTTTACATGGAATACTTCGAGACTGTTCTTCTTCCTACCCTCGATGTGCAACCTTCACTCTGGCTCCGCTATGTGGATGACATCTTTGCTCTGTGGCCTCATGACTCCAGTCTCTTCCAACCTTTTCTTGTAGCTCTTAATAATCTTGCCCCTTCCATTAAGTTTAAAGCTGAATGGGAATCTAATTCCTTGCTTCCTTTCCTTGATGTCCATGTCCATCGCTCAGATACAGGTTTTTCCTTTTCCGTTTACCGGAAACCTATGCACAGTGGCATGTACATTCACTACTTTTCTATCATGCTTCCCCTGTCAAGAAAAGGGTTCTTATCGCCCTCTTTCTCCGTGCCCTCCGCATCTGTGATTCTCAGTTCCTTCCAGCAGAAACTTCCACTCTTCACAATTCGTTTTCCCGTCTTGGCTACCCTTCCCATTTCATAGACTCTGCCCTCTCACGTGCTAAACGCAGTTTCTTCTCTCCCAAACTCTACTCCTGGGAACTCTGCTATCCTCTGCCTTCCCTACATTTCCGGTCTTTCTAATCTCAACAATTCTCTCCGTCCCTTAGACATCAAGCTTACCTTCCGCCAGACTAACAATCTTCGCACTAATCTCGTTCATACCTCTCCTCCCTCTACAGATGTTCCTGGTGTCTACTCTATTTCTTGCTCCTCCTGTCCTCTTCAATACTTCGAAGAAACTGGTCGATCTCTTTCTGACAGACTTAGGGAGCACAAAAATAGTGTTAGGCTTGCCGACACTAACAATGCTCTTTTCTGTCACGTCAGAGATCATAGCCATCCTATTGACTGGTCTTCTGCTAAAACTGTCTTCCCTACTTCCAACTCGAACAGTCGCCGTCTAGTTGAATCCTCTCTAATACACAACTTTCCTTGTATGAACCTTAGCCCTGGCTTCGTCTCTGTAGATGCCTTCCTCTCCCACTACATTGTAAAATGCTCCAAACTTCAGAACACCCGTGACTTAACCTGACTCCTCATTTTTTCTTTTTCTTTTTCTTCTCTCCTTCTTCCCCTTCTCTTTCCTTTTCTCCTCTGGGTTGTCTTTCCTCTTCTGTCTCGTGTTTCTGTTCCTTCTTCATTTATTTCACCACTTCCCCTTTCAGGACCTCTGTGCGCTTGCTCTCCCTCAGTGGGCACCTAGCTCTCTTGCAGTACTCCCCCTTCCTTTGTGTTTGACGGCTCGTCCCCCTTTTTTCCACTTTTCCATACCACTACTACTACCTCTTCTACTACTACTACTATACTACAACTACTGAGGGAAAATTTAAAACACATGTGCGGCGTCTGGGTTTTCTTTGTTGTGGCGTTTCGGGCCCTCCAGTGGCTGGCTGGATGGCGAAACGTCTACGTTAGGGATGCCCGGGGGGTTGCGCATGTGTCTTAATTTCACCTTGTCGGTATTTATATACCTTCTTGTACTACTACTACTACTCCCCCACCTCTTCCTGCCTATATATAGCCGTCCTGCTCCACTTCTGGTTAGTGTGACTTTCTCAATGGTCCAAGTCGGACCGAAACGTCGTCGTAAGCTTCTCTCTTTTATGTGTGGGTTATTTGTGTATCGTTCCAGTCACGGTATTGTGCCTTTTTTTGTTATTTTATGGCATTGTTTCGCTCACTATTTGCACTTGTGTCCTTTTACTTAAAATATTTAAGTTGGGTGCTGTCAGCGTAGTTTCCTGTTATCAAGGAGCATCGGTTTGCATACAACGCATATTAAGAGTTGCTCATTATTCTTTCTCCTTTGCTGAAGTTTGAGAGCCTCAATCATTCCAAAAAGTCGTGCGGGGTCACTGTTTTGGCCAACACGACGTTAATTTCACTTTTAGTTACGTTATGGTTAGTTTATCATAAACTTGTAACTTACTCACGAACTCGTATTTAAAACGATTGCAAAAAAAAAAAAAAAAAAATTGTACGGTGGGATTTGAACCCATGGTGAGTTATATAACTTGCCGTGGGTTCAAAAGCCGCCCGTACCATGGTTTTTTTAAAATTTGTACCCTAGACTGTGACTGCAGTCGGTCCTTCTATCCCTCTCACACACAGTATTATTCCATCCCATGAACTTCTCGCATCCTGTAAGGCAAGAAGATACCAATACACAAGTACCTTGGTATCCCGGGGGGAAATAAATTCCAAAACCTACCGTGGATACCAGAAACCGTGGATAGTAGCGAACTATATAAAATATATATATATTATATATATATATATATATATATACATATATAATATTTTATATATATATACATATATATATATATATAAAATATATATATATATATATATATATTAAATATATATTTATATATATAATAAATAATATATTATAAAAATATTATTTTATATAAAATATTATATTATATATTATATATATAATTTTAATATTTATAATCAGTTGTTTCTCGTTTTCATACATATCTATAATAAAGTTAAATTGAAAAAATTACACTAAGTTGAGATTATCACTTGTTCACTGATGGGCAGCACTTGACGGGTTGTCTTAGTGTTTGAAACAAATGTCACCACGCTACTTCTGGCAAACCCTTATTAACCCGTATTAAGGGTTATTTTTTGTTTCCACAGTAAACCACAGATAATTCAAACAACAGAAAAATGAATTCACATATACGGGGTTTACTGCATTATCTTCCTTAAATTCAGAAGAGCGAGCGAGATCGCTAATGTTAATTCGTTGAGGGATCTTATTGTGAAACTTTTTCTCTTAACAGTAACTTTTTCAGTTGAATACGAGGGCCACAAAAACAGTAGTCGAGTAAAGGTCTACGGGTTAGGCGGAAAATTCCAAAAAATTTCACGCAAGTACTAAAAATGTACCCAAAGAATAAAGGAAAGCAAATTGGGGGGGGGGGGGTTTTTCCCAAAATGACGGGAACTATTATATATATATTATTTTTTATATATATATATTTTTTTTTTAATTATTTTTATATATTTTTATGTGTGGGTTTGGTAGACACAACCCCCCGGGAAAAAGTATCCGCCCTCCAGATGACTTTTTGAACAAAAACCGTAACGTTTTGCTGATTGAGGATTGGGTTTTCTTTTTCTGTTCAAAAACATGCAAATAACAGGTATCTTGCTACTCTACTTAACCTTTGGTACACTTCCAGACACGCCATGCATTATATTTAAAAACATACATCTAGGTTTTTTCTCCTTTTTTTAAATAGCTCTTGTTTTTTTTTATTTTTCTTCTATTGTCCATGGGGAAGGGGGAAAAATCTTTCCCCGTAAGCCAGCGTGTCGTATGAGGCGACAAAATCCGGGGCAAAGGGTAGTAAAAACCCTTCTCCTGTTACATTTACTAAAAAAAGAGAAGAAAAAAACTTTATAAAACTGGGATGCTTAATGTGCGTTTATGTAGTGCGGATGACAAGAAAAGATGTTTTGATGTTATGAATGGAAGAAATTGGATATCTGGGCCCAAGCGAAACAAAGTGAAGGGGGTAGGAGAGTTTTGGGGGGGAAAAAAATGGGATTAATCTGGAGTATTGGAGAGTTAGAGCAAAGGAAGGGTAGCAGTAATGTTAAATGATCAGTTAGGGGAAGGGGAAAAAGAAAATATAAAATGTGAAAATTCAAGAATTATTGGTTTAAAAGTAAAGTTGGATGCGAGAAGTGGGTATAAAAAGCTGTTACACCTGGAGAAAGAGGAATCAAGGTGAGAGAGAGATTTTGGGAGAGTTAAGTGAAGAATAGGACCCTTTGAACCAAGTGAGAGAGTAATTGTGGAGGGGCCCTGAATGCTAAATTTGGGAAACTTTTAGGAGGGTGGGGTGGAAAGTTTGGGGTCCAGGTGTAAAGATAATGGGGCCCTTTGATTGAACTTTTATAAAAAAAGGGGTTTTTTATGGGTAATACTTTTTTAAGAAAAAGAGGTAAATAAGTATACACGATATGATGTGGGCGAAATGACAGTAGTTTGTTGGTTATGTATGGTAGATAAAAACGTTGAGTGACTTAGGATGTACTTTTTATAGGGGGCCACAGAATATCAATCATTTTAGTTGTAGCTACACTGAGAGTAAAGGAATGGGATAAAAGGGAAATAGAAGCTCGGGAAGAAGAGGTAAAGGTTTAAAAACTAAAAGAGGAGGCAGTTAGGGAAAAAATATAAAAAAGCTATTTGGGGGATAGATGGGTAATGAGAGCATAGGCAATGGGGTCGAAGGGTTGGGGTAGGTTTAAAAATGTAGTGTTTGGTGTTCGCGAAGTTTGTGGTTAAGGAAGTGGGTGCGGGAGAAGAGGAGCGATTGGGGAATGATGATGTTAAAAAGGTAGTAAGGGAGAAAAAGTTAGCATATGAGAAGTTTTTAAAAGTGAAGTGTGCAAGGAGGGGAAAAAAATATAAAAAAAAAAAGGGGGTGTTTAAAAGAGTGTGAAGCAATGTAAAAAGAGGCAAATAGAGAGTGGGGAGATGTTATCAACAAAAATTTTTTTGAAAATAAGAAAAAGTTTTGGAGTGAGATTAACAAGTTAAGAAAGCCTAGAGAACAAATGGATTTGTCAGTTAAAAATAGGAGAGGAGAGTTATTAAATGGAGAGTTAGAGGTATTGGGAAGATGGAGGGAATATTTCGAGGAATTTTTAAATGTTGATGAAGATAGGGAAGCTGTGATTTCGTGTATAGGGCAAGGAGGAATAACATCTTGTAGGAGTGAGGAAGAGCCAGTTGTGAGTGTGGGGGAAGTTCGTGAGGCAGTAGTAAAATGAAAGGGGGTAAGGCAGCCGGGATTGATGGGATAAAGATAGAAATGTTAAAAGAGGTGGGGATATAGTTTTGGAGTGGTTGGTGCAATTATTTAATAAATGTATGGAAGAGGGTAAGGTACCTAGGGATTGGCAGAGAGCAGCATAGTTTCCTTTGTATAAAGGCCAAAGGGATAAAAGAGAGTGCAAAAATTATAGGAGGATAAGTCTGTTGAGTGTACCTGGTAAAGTGTATGTAGAGTTATAATTGAAAGAATTAAGAGTAAGACGGAGAATAGGATAGCAGATGAACAAGGAGGCTTTAGGAAAGGTAGGGGGTGTGTGGACCAGGTGTTTACAGTGAAACATATAAGTGAACAGTATTTAGATAAGGCTAAAGAGGTCTTTGTGGCATTTATGATTTGGAAAAGGCGTATGACAGGGTGAATAGGGGGGCAATGTGGCAGATGTTGCAAGTGTAGGTGTAGGAGGTAGGTTACTGAAAGCAGTGAAGAGTTTTTTACGAGGATAGTGAGCTCAAGTTAGAGTATGTAGGAAAGAGGAAATTTTTTCCCAGTAAAGGTAGGCCTTAGACAAGGATGTGTGATGTCACCGTGGTTGTTTAATATATTTATAGATGGGGTTGTAAGAGAAGTAAATGCGAGGGTCTTGGCAAGAGGCGTGGAGTTAAAAGATTAAAGAATCACACACAAAGTGGGAGTTGTCACAGCTGCTCTTTGCTGATGACACTGTGCTCTTGGAGATTCTGAAGAGAAGCTGCAGAGATTGGTGGATGAATTTGTAGGGTGTGCAAAAGAAGAAAATTAAAGGTGAATACAGGAAAGAGTAAGGTTATGAGGATAACAAAAAGATTAGGTGATGAAAGATTGAATATCAGATTGGAGGGAGAGAGTATGGAGGAGGTGAATGTATTCAGATATTTGGGAGTGGACGTGTCAGCGGATGGGTCTATGAAAGATGAGGTGAATCATAGAATTGATGAGGGAAAAAGAGTGAGTGGTGCACTTAGGAGTCTGTGGAGACAAAGAACTTTGTCCTTGGAGGCAAAGAGGGGAATGTATGAGAGTATAGTTTTACCAACGCTCTTATATGGGTGTGAAGCGTGGGTGATGAAATGTTGCAGCGAGGAGAAGGCTGGAGGCAGTGGAGATGTCATGTCTGAGGGCAATGTGTGGTGTGAATATAATGCAGAGAATTCGTAGTTTGGAAGTTAGGAGGAGGTGCGGATTACCAAAAACTGTTGTCCAGAGGGCTGAGGAAGGGTTGTTGAGGTGGTTCGGACATGTAGAGAGAATGGAGCGAAACAGAATGACTTCAAGAGTGTATCAGTCTGTAGTGGAAGGAAGGCGGGGTAGGGGTCGGCCTAGGAAGGGTTGGAGGGAAGGGGTAAAGGAGGTTTTGTGTGCGAGGGGCTTGGACTTCCAGCAGGCATGCGTGAGCGTGTTTGATAGGAGTGAATGGAGAAAAATGGTTTTTAATACTTGACGTGCTGTTGGAGTGTGAGCAAAGTAACATTTATGAAGGGATTCAGGGAAACCGGCATGCCGGACTTGAGTCCTGGAGATGGGAAGTATAGTGCCTGCACTCTGAAGAAGGGGTGTTAATGTTGCAGTTTAAAAACTGTAGTGTAAAGCACCCTTCTGGCAAGACAGTGATGGAGTGAATGATGGTGAAAGTTTTTCTTTTTCGGGCCACCCTGCCTTGGTGGGAATCGGCCAGTGTGATAATAAAAATAATATATATATATATATATATATATATATATATTAGGTTGGTAGACAGCAACCGCCCAGGGAGGTACTACCGTCCTGCCAAGTGAGTGTGTAATTGTTTTACATGATGGTAGGATTGCTGGTGTCCTTTTTTCTGTCTCATAAACATGCAAGATTTCAGGTACGTCTTGCTACTTCTACTTACACTCAGGTCACACTACACATACATGTACAAGCACATATATACACACACCTCTGGGTTTCTTCTATTTTCTTTCTAGTTCTTGTTCTTGTTTATTTCCTCTTATCTCCATGGGGAAGTGGAACAGAATTCTTCCTCCGTAAGCCATGCGTGTTGTAAGAGGCGACTAAAATGCCGGGAGCAAGGGGCTAGTAACCTCTTCTCCTGTATATATTACTAAATGTAAAAGGAGAAACTTTCGTTTTTCCTTTTGGTCCACCCCTCCTTGGTGGTCCACCCTGCCTTGGTGGTCCACCCTACCTTGGTGGTCCACCCTGCCTTGGTGGTCCACCCTACCTTGGTGGTCCACCCTACCTTGGTGGTCCACCCTACCTTGGTGGTCCACCCTGCCTTAGTGGTCCCCCCCCAACCTGGTGTCCCCCCTCCCTTGGGGGCCACCCGTCTTGGGGGCCCCCTGCCTGGGGCCCCCCTTTCCCTTGGTGGTCCCCTGCCTTTTGGTCCACCCTACCTTGGGGGCCCACCCGCCTTGGTGGTCCCCCCCTGCCTTGGGGGCCCCCGCCTTGGTGGTCCCCCTGCCTTGGTGGTCCCCCTGCCTTGGTGGTCCACCCTCCCTTGGTGGTCCACTGTTGGTGCCCAACCCTCCCTTGGGGGTCCACCCGCCTTGGGGTCCCCCCGCCTTTGGTGGCACCTGCCTTGGAGGTCCCCCCTCCCTTGGGGGTTACTGCCGGGGGTGGTCACCCTGCCTTGGGGGTCCCCCTGCCTTGGGGTCCCCCCTGCCTTGGTGGTTCCCCCTCCCTTTGTGGCCCTTCCTTGGTGGTCCACCACACACACACACATAAAAACCACACCCCCACACACACCACACACACACAACCACCCCCAATATTATTATTTATATATATTTTATATATATATATTATATTATATATTTTTATTTTTTTTTTAATATATATTTTTTTTTATATTTGGGGGGTTTGTGTGTGTGTGTATTTATTGATTTTGGAAGAAAGGGACATTTTTCACCATATAGCCCAAAAACATTCAACCCGAAATATCAAAAACCCAGATAAAAAAATAAAATAAAGCGGTAAAAATCCGAAGGACAAAATCGCCAAATAATTCACTCTAAATTTTGTTTGAGTTTGCAAAATGGGGGCCCTTTTTTTATTTCTTTCAAAATTTTTTCTCTGCCATTCCTACATTAGTTTTCTTCTTTTCCCCTGGATATTTAAGGCTTTTTTTTCTCTTTCGTTTTAAACATTAAAGGTTAAAGAGTGAGTCTAACAGCTTCGTGGAGTTCCATGATATCTACATTTAAAATGTTCATATAAAGTCCGGTTTGATTAGGACGGTTAGGTTAGGCGAGTTTATTATGTAAAGCTAAGTATGTTAGGTTTTTTGCTTCAGTTACGCTGGGTTTCCCTTTTTAGCTTTAGTTAATTGAGCCAATTTTGTTTTAAACTGAAATTGTTTCATTCAGTGTAACCCGAAAAATTTAAACCTAACCCTATACCCTAACAAAAAGCCCCCAACCCAGTCTCCCCCATCTTACCCTAATTTAAAACCCGTTTCACCCTGAAACCTTACTTAGAAAATTTTAAACCCACCTAACATTAAAAACCCCAAAAAACCCTTAGTGAAAAATTCTACACAAAATATTGGCCAATCATAAACATTAACTTCATCCATCAAAAATTTTTCCTTTTCTTATTTCAAGAAAATTCATAGTCTCTGTTTGGTCCCTCGGGAAAAAATTTTTTGGGTACCCTCAAAAAATTTTTTGGTCCCTCAGAAAAATATTTTGGTACCCCTCAATAAAATATTCTGGTACCCCCCAAAGAAATTCTGGCCCCCCTAGGAAAATTCTGGTACCCCTCAGAAAAATTTTTGGGTTTACCCCTCAAGAAATATTCTGGTACCCCTCAAGAAATATTTTGGACCCTCAGAGAAATATTTTGGTCCCCTCAAGAAATTTTTTTCCCCCTAAAGGAAATATTCTGGTCCCCCTCAGGAAAATACGGGTACCCCAAAAGAAATATTCGGGGTCCCCTCAGGAAATATTTGGTCCCCCTCGGGAAAAATTTTTCGGGTCCTCTAAAAGAAAGATTTGGTACCCCTCAAAGAAAGTCTGGTCCCTCTCAAAAAAAGATTCTGGTCCCCCTCAAAGAAACTTTCTAGTCCCCTCAAGAAAATTCTGGTACCCCTCAAAAAAATTTTTTGGTCCCCCCAAAAGAAAATTTTTAATTAAAGAGGGGATTGGGTTTAATTAAACTGTGTTTGTTATAATGGGTTAGGAAAGTTATCTCCATTTTTTGGTACAAAATTTTTAAATTTTTTTATGTTACCGAAAAAAAAAAACATACATCTTTAAAGGAAAAAGAGAAAAATTTGGGAAGGGCTTAATTTTAAATAAGTTTGAAACCCCTTTGTAATTGCTCTTGCTATTTGCCAAGTGCGGGTTCCAAACAGGTGCTGCATAGCCCTTTTGATCTGAGTCAGGTGTACAGTGTCTTAAACGTTTCCCTTACAAGGTATGGGAAACGCTGTTCTCAGGTTTGCCAGGCCCCCCTTTGGCAGCATTATTGGTTGTGTGTGTTTCCCGGGAAAAGACATGCTGGGTGTTATCTCACCCCAAGATTTTTCTCCTTGTGCAGGTTTGCAGTTTTTGGCCACCTAAACCAAACCCCCCGGATTGAATCCGCGGTCAGAGAGTCTCAAAACTCCAGACCGTCGTGCTAGCCACGGCCCAGCTACCCAATAAATTCGTCCAACTAGGTATTTTTCTACACCCAGGAAGGTTAGCACAGGCACCACGGGCCCCAAAAATGCAAGTTTTTACAGACGAATCCCAGCTGCGTGGCCGTGGCGACCTGCTCAAGTCCCTCACTCCCGTCAAGTGAGGGGCATGGGGGTTTGGCTAGAGTTCGTCAGGCCCGCTAGCTGGAGATTCGTTGAAAAAATTTGCATTTGTGGTCACGTGACCCTGTGCAACTTCCTATTGTGTAGAAATATACCCTAGTTGGACGAATTTATTGTGGCTACTGGTCTAGTGGCAAACGCACGGTCTGGTTTGAGACTCTCTGCCCGCGGGTTTTTTCCCCGGCCGGGGTAGGGGTTTGTTTGCAATCGTGTCATTCGATTTCGTGAGTATGTTTGGCCACCTAGCCTATACTTCTCTGCGACTTTGTGCCCTTCCCTTTCTTCCTGATTTTGCTTTTGGGGGATTAAATTCGAGAAGCCAGTTGCGGGCCAGGTGTCCAGTCTGTCAAGGTCTCTTTGAAGTTCCCCGGTCCTCACTGATTTAAATTTCCCCCTTAATTACATCGTTGCGAACGGGCACTTTAGTCTAACCCTTTCAACAGGTCTTTAATTCCAGAAATAGCATGGTCCTAGGACCGACCCCTGGGGGACCCCGCTGCGCAGGGCCCCTGTGATGCTCATTTTCGTACCTGACTCGTTGTTGCCTCCCTTCAGGTTTCTCTGTCCACTGCAGTGCCTTCCTGTTATAAGGCCTGATCCCCTACTGCACTAAATTTTTTTTTTGAGGAACTGTGTCAAAGGCCCTTTTGCAGTTTTAAGAAAATGCAATAAAACCCCCCCTCGTGCTTCTTTTGTTATTTTATCAAAAACTCCAAAGGGGTTTTTGACACAGATTTTCCTTCCATGTCCCTGCTGGTTGGGTTTTACTCTTGCTCCATTCCGGTGCTCCCCACTCTCCTCTGATAATCTTTCCCCAACTTTGCTTCTATCACGTAGTAAAAAAGATCTATAGTTTAGTGCCCTTTTTTGTCTCCTTTTTTAAAAATGGGAAAATACATTTTCCGTCTTCCATACCTCAGGTATTGCCCCGTTCCGGGATGTTTGAAGATTTGTGGTAAGTGGAAAACACAACAATCCCGCTCCCTCTCTAAGGACCCATGGGGAGATGTTGTCCGGTCCCATTTCCTTTGGGTATCAAGTCCCTTAGCAGTTTTTTCACCTCCCCCTCTTTTGTTTGTTGTCTTCCAACATTGTTTTGGGATATTCCTTTCGGTGTCCCAACTGGCCCGTCCTCCCGAGGGGCCCTTTCCCGTTCCAAAGTAAACACTTCCTTAAAACTCATGTTGAGTCCTCACAACTCTTTTCGTTTCTTTGGTTTCCACCTTCTTTCCCCGCCCTTTCCCTGGGTTTTTCTGTGTGTGTGTATCACCTAGTTGTACTACCTGTTGATTTTCGGGGGTCGAGTCCCGGGTCCGGGCCCCCTCTTCACTGATCGACTAGGTCATCTCCCTGAGCCCGAGCTTTATATACCCCTGCTTTAAAAAATAGTATGGTCCTGCCTCACTACATCACTTTCCCAAAAATATTCCCTTTCTGACTACTTGGGCTGAAGAAAATTCCCAACATCCCGTGATTCATCTGTGTCTTCAGCTTCCAAAGTGTCCCCTTGTTCTGTGTCCAATCTTGGAACATCCCGTCTTTGTCCACCTTGTCAATTCCTCTCAGTATTTTGATGTGTTTATTCCCCCCCATCTCTCCTGTCCTCCCGTGTGTCAGGTTTTTTTCTTAACCCTCCTCGTAGGACATACCTCTTGCTCTGGGCTAGTCTTGTTGCAACCTTTGCACTTTCGCTGTTTTTTTACGTGCTTGGGTAGGTGTGGTTCCAAATGGTGCCGCATATCCCGTATGGGCTAACATACACGGTGTACAGGGTCCGAATGATTCCTGTGTGTGTGTGTGTGTGTGTTTATAATTAATATATAATATATTATTATTTATATATAATATATATATATATATATATATATATTATAATATATATAAAAATTTATATTTTATTGGAACTCTGCCCGGGAGGCCTGTGGAATTCCTCTTGTGGTTTTGGGATATATCTTATAATCAAGAACACCTACCCGGATCTCAAAAACATTATGGTGTGAATATTTCAGCTCCCTTTTGGGGTACAAAAGGAACCCTGCATTTTTTCTTCCATTTGAATCAAGAAAGTGTTGTGTCATGGAGTGCCAGCGAGGAGATAGATAACGGGTATTGAGGGGGTTTGGGGGGGGCAGTGAGGGGAAAGGGGGGCCACATGGAAAAGGGGTAGGCTGCGTGTGTTCCCCCTCCCCCCCTTTCCCCAAAAAAAAACGTACACACCCCCTCTTAATTACTTTATAAAAAAATTTAACAAATCATTTCCACTAGTACCTGAACCCCTTATTAAAAGGGTTTTTAGTTCATTTCCCCTTTACGCTCCTTTACAAACTCTGTATCTTTCTTAAAATAAAAATTTTTCTAAAAATAAAATTAAATTACATTTTTCTTTACTTATAATTATTTTAAAATTTTAAATTACTAAGAAAGTTTCAATCATTATAATTATTTCCGCAACGTTTTTTTTTTCTTCTTCAAATAAAAGTTTTCACTTTCCAATAAAATTTTAAATGAATTTCCTTTCATTTATTAAAATTATGTTGTAGATTGTCATTCTGTTCTTTTACTAAAAAAAATGGGAAAATTTCGAAAAGTTAGTTTATTTAAATTCGTATACACCCCCAAAATTTGTCGTAATTTTTTTTGGTTTCTGAGTTTTTTTTAAGAAATTTTTCTTTGACAACTTACTTCTAAAACCCTAACATAAGTACTACAACTCACGATGGGGAAATAGGCAGTGTTTGGTTTTCCAGTTTAAATTACGTACATTTGTTACTCACCAACAGGGGGTGGTGATCATCTGCATAAAACAGGCAGCAGCCCCAAAACTTTTCTCCGCTTATAAGTCCCCATCGGTAGCTTCCCTAAAGTAAATGATTTTTGATTATTTAGGGGAAAACAGTGACACACACAACCAACCACAACAAACAGAAACAAGAGGTCACAATTGGAAGTTAAAACTCAGATAATCTAAGGGATTTTAGAATATTTCTTCGTCATAGAGTTGTCAGGCCGGGGAATTGCCAGAAAGTGACGTGTGGAGGCGGGAACCATACTAGTTTTAAAGGGGGGTTGTAAACTCGGCAAGGGGGAGAGGGCCAGTAGCAATCAGCAAAAGGGGGGGGCCAGGACTGTGACTCACCCCTGAAACCACAAAAAAGGTGAGTACAAATAGGTGAGTAACACAAAAAACAAAACACACACACAACACCAAACACCACTGTGCGTGCGGTATAGTCTAGGGGAACAACTCCCAAATTTTGTGTTTTTTTGGGTTTTTCAGTTTAGCAGGACCAGTAAATCCCCGGGGGGAGTAACAACCCCAAAAAGTGAAACGAAGTTTTAAAAAAATGAAATGGCGGACAAAATTTTAAAGTTGCAAAACCTGTTAGGACCAAGAAGGCCCGCTGCCCCGTCTCAATATCAACTAGAAAACGGTAAAACTGAAAGGGCAAAAATCAAGTGTAAGTCAAAATTGGGAAGTGGGTGGCAAAGCAAGTGGGAAAAAGATACAAGCAAAAAAAAAGAAAGTGAAAACAAATTAAAAATATCAGTGAAGGTTGGCATCATGTGGTTCTAGCTCACCTTGGGGGCGGGCCAGTACAATATGGGTTCGAGTCCTTGGCTAGTCCCACTGTTCTTACTGATTTTATATATATATAAAATATATATATATATATATATATATATATATATATATTAAAATATATATATATATAATGTCGTGCCGAATATGTAAAAACCGTTCAGTTACCCAATTACTCATTTAAATTAAGTTCTTTCTAAAATTTTTCTCTTATACGTTTAAAGATATATTTTTTTCATTAGTGTTGATATAAAAATTTATAACTTTGCACCAAAAGGAACTTAGAAAACTTACCTAACCTTATTATAACAAGAACAATTTATTTTAGCCAAACCCCAACTAAATATATTTTAGTTTTGGTTTACAATAATTTAATACTAAACAAACACAGTAAAATATATTTTTTTCGTTAAGTTCAGAATGATTTTGGCGAAATTATTTGCATACACAAATTTTCACTTGTTCTATATGGCAAGATGAGCGTTGCTATTTAAGCCAAGATCGCAAGTTCTGCCTATTCGGCACGACATATATATTATATATATATTATTTTATATATATTATATATATATATATATATATATATATATATATATATATATATATATTATATAAAATATTTATATTATTTATATATATATATTATATATATATTTATATTTATATATATATTATATATATATATATATATATATATATATATATATATATATATTTATATATATATATATATATTTATATATATATTATATATATATTTATATATATATATATATATATATATATTTTATTATTATATAATTTTATATAAGTAGGAACTTTTCTACAGGGGGAGGAACTTCGGTTGGGCCTTTCCCCTGGGCGGGAACTTCCGGTTTGGGCCTTCTACAGAGCGAGGACTTCCGGTTTGGGCCTTCCACTGAGCGAGGTATCCCGGGCTAGGACAGCAGTGGAGGGTCACCTTTTCACACCTAGGTGTTACTTCCGGTTTTGACCTTGACCTCGCCCTCGAGACTACCTCACCCTTGACCCCCCAACCCGTTTCCCCGCCCCCACGACCCCCCCCCCCTTTGCGCCCCCGTCTCGCCGCCGCGCCCGCGCGCCCGCGCGCCCGCCCGCGCGCCCGCCCCGCCGCCCCCCCCCCGCGCGCCCGCCCCGCCGCGGCCCGCCCGCGCGCCCGCCCGCGCCTTCTGCTGCGCCTTCTGCAGCGTCGTCCGAATCGCCCCGCGCCTCGAATTTTTTTCCGATTTTTTCGAATTTTTTTGAATTTCATTTTCTTATGCTCTCCATCTCCTCGGATTTAAGGTTTTTGGATTCCCCCCCATGGGGTTTTTTGAAATTCTCCATTTTCCTCAGATCAAATTTTTGGGTACCCCCCCCCTTTCACCCCAATTTTCTCGACATACCATGACCCCTCTCCTCGGACAAGTTTTTTTATCCCCCCTATGGGGTTTTCGAAATTCTCCATTCTCAGATCAAGTTTTTTGGATTCCCCCTATGGGGTTT
>NW_026506090.1:0-16331 GCF_026875155.1 Cherax quadricarinatus
GCCCCTCACCTGGGGGGAGTATTCATTTCATTTTTTTTAAACCCTGAGAAGGAGAATTTTATAGTCCAGAGGTCCCTTAGAATGAAGATGATACACGAAGTGGAACCACTATGAAGTAAAAACATAAGAATTGGGAAGATTATACATGGGTAGTAGGTTGGTAGACAGAAACCCCCCGGGAAGTACTACCGTCCTCCAGATGACGGGAAAAAAAACCCTGTAAACTGTTTTGCATAGGGTAGGATTGCGGGTTTTTCTTTTTCTGTCTCAAAAACACGCTAGATAACGGGGATATCTCTACTCCTACTTACACTTTGGTCACCTTCACAGAAAACGCACATGATAATAATAACATACACTGGGTTTTTTCTCCTTATTCAAAATAGCTCTTGTTCTTTTTTTTTTCTCCTATTATCCAGGGGGAAGTGGGGAAAAGATTTTTCCCTAAGCCATGCGTGCGTATGAGGCGACTAAATGCCGGAGAAATGGGCTAGAACCCCTTCTCCGATACTTTTACAAAAAAGAAAGAAGAAAAACTTTATAAAACGGGGTTTTGTTTAAATGTCGGGTTGGGCGGAACAAAAAACGAGATTGCTGAGTTATGAATAAAAAATTTGGGATTCCGGGCTCAAGCGAAACAAAGCTAAAGGGGCGGGGAAAAATTCAGGGGGGGGAAATAAATGGGATTAAATCGGGTATCGAGAGATTAAAGGCAAAGAAGGGACAGTAATGAAAAAGACTTTTAAGGGAAAGGGAGAAAAGAAATATGAATGTGAAAATTTTTGAGAATTATGTGGTTTAAAAGTAAAGGTTGGATGCAGAAGGGCATAATAAGCTTAGCACCGGGAGAAGAGAGGAATGCAGGGGAGAGAGAGAGATTTTGGGAGATTTTAAGTAATGTATGGGACCTTTAAACCCAGTGAGAGAGTAATTGTGGAGGGGACCTGAATGCAAAGAGGAGAAACTTTTAGAGAGGGTGTGGTGGTAAGTTTGGGGTGCCCCGGGGTAAATGATAATGGGGGCCCTTTGTTGAACTTGTTAGAAAGGGTTTTGTTTTATAGGGAATACATATTTTAAGAAAAAGAATAAAAAAGTATACACGATTGATGAGGGGGAAATGAAGTAGTTTGTTGGGTTTTGATTGGTAATAAAAAAACTGTGATAATTTAGGGTTACATGTTTTTTAGAGGGGCCACAGATATACGATCACTTTCTAGTTGTAGCACCTGGGGTAAAAGGTAGAGGGATACAAAGGGGAAAAAGAAGCTCAGGGGGAGAGAGGGAAGGTTTTAAACTAAAAGAGGAGGCAGTTAGGGTAAATATAAACACTATTGGGAGGATAGTTTGGGCTAATGAGAGCATAGGCAAGGGGGTTCGAAGGGAAGGGGTTGGGTTTTAAAAAAATGTAGTTTTAGAGTTTCGGGCAGAATTTGGGGTTTTTACGGGAAAGGGGGTTTAAAGGGGGGAAGAGGAGCGATTGGGAATGAGGGATGAAAAGAGAGTAAAAAGGGGAGAAAAAGTTAGCAATGAGAAGTTTTTTTACAAAGTAAAGTGATGAAAAGGAGGAGAGTAAGGAGAAAAAGGGGAAGGGGTTTTAAGAAAAGGGGTGAAGCAATGTAAAAAAAGCAAATGAGAGATGGAAGAGCTGTTTTTCAACAAATTTTTGTTGAAAATAAAAAAAAAATTTTGGAGTGGGGAATTAACAAAAAAAGGGAAGCCTAGAGAACAAATGGATTTGTCAGTTAAAATAGGAGGGGAAAGAGTTATTAAATGGAGATTAAGGTTTTGGAAAATGGAGGAATTTTTTTTGGGGGAAATTTGTTAAATTTTGTTTAAAAGAGGGGGAAGCGTGTTTTTTCGGAAATAGGGCAAGGAGGAATAAAAATCTGAAAGGATTTGAGGAAGAGCCATTTGTGATGGGGGGGAAGTTGGGGGGGAGGAAAGTGGGTAAAATAAAAGGGGGTTAAAGGCAGCCGGGAATGTAAAAAATTTTAAAAAGATAAAAAATTGTTAAAAGCGGGTGGGAAATTTTTTTTTGGAGGGGTTGGGGGAAATTTATTTAATAAATGAAGGGAAAAGAGGGTAAGGTACCTAGGATTGGCAGAGGAAATGCATATTTTCCTTTGTAAAAAGGGAAAGGGGATAAAAGAGGTGCAAAAATTTGGGGGGATAATTCTTTTGGATGTCCCCTGGTAAAGTGTATGGTGATTTAAAAAATTGAAAGAATTAAGAGTAAGACGAGAATTGGGGAAGCAATGAAAAAAGGGAGGCCTTTTGGGAAAGGGGGGGGTGTGGGGCCCCCGGGTTTTACAGTGAAACAATAAGGAACAGTATTTGATAAGGCAAAGGGGTTTCTTTGTGGCATTTATGGTTTTGGGAAAAGGGTTTAATGACGGGTGGATAGGGGGGAAAATGTGGCAGATTTTTGCAAGTGAAGGTGTAGGAGGAAAGGTTACTAAAAAGCGGGAAGGGGTTTTTTTCAGGATAGGGAAACTCAAGTTAAGTATGTAGAAAAGGGGGAAATTTTTTTCCCCAGTAAAAGTAGGCCTTAGAAAAGGGAAAGTGTGATGTCACCTTTGGTTGTTTAATAAATTTATAGAGGGGGTTTTGTAAAAAGAAAATTCGGGGTTTTTGGAAAAGAGGCGTGGATTTAAAAAGATAAAGAATCACACACAGGGGGGGAATTTTTCCCAGCTGCTTTTTTGCTAAAGACACTGTGCTCTTGGAAAATTCTGAAGAGAAGCGCAAAATTTGGGGGAAAGGGGGGGAATTTTGGAAGGGTGGTGCAAAAAAAAAAAAATTTAAAAGGTGAATAAAAGGAAAAGAGTAAGGTTATGAGGATAAAAAAAAAGATTAGGGGGAAAAAGATTGAAAATAAATTTGGAGGGAGGAGTATGGAGGATTTAACGAATTCAATATTTGGGATGGACTGTCAGGGGTTTGGGCCCAAATAAAGATGGGTGAATCATAGAATTGATGGGGGAAAAAAGGGAGTGATTGGGGGCCCTTTGGGAGTCTGGGAACAGAGAACTTTGTCCTTGAGGCAAAGGGGGGAATGTATAGAGTAAATTTTTAACCAACCCTTAAATGGGGGGAAAGGGCCTGGGTATAAATGTTGCAACGAGGAAAAGGGCCCTGAGGCATTGGAGATGTCCTTTTCCGGGGGCGGGGGTTGGGGGTGAATCAATGCAGAAAATTTTTCGTAATTTGGAATTTTAGGAGGGGGTGCGGGATTACCAAAACTTTTTTGTCCATGGGGTTTTGAGGGGGGTTGTTGGGGGTTTTTTCGGAAATGTAGAGAGAATGGAGCGAAAAGAATAACTTAAAAGGTGTATCAGCCGGTGGAAGGAAGGCGGGTGGGGGGGTGGGCCTGGGGGGGTTGGAGGGAGGGGGTAAAGGGGGTTTTTTTGGTGTCGGGGGCTTTGGCTTCCAGCAGGCAGGGCCGTGAGGGGTTTTTGGATAGGATTTAAATGGAGAAAAGGGTTTTTTAATACTTAAACGTGCTTTTGGAGTGTGAGCAAATTTAACATTTTAAAAGGGGAAATCAGGGAAACCGGCGCCCGGGACTTATTTCCTGGAGTTTGGGGAAGAAACATGCCTGCATTTCTGAAGGAGGGTGTTAATTTTTCATTTTAAAAAAACTGTAGTTTAAAGCACCCTTCTGGCAAGACAGTGATGGGAGGGGAATGATGTGAAAGTTTTTTTTTTTTTGGGGCCACCCTCCCTTTGGTGGGAATGGGCCATGTGAAAATAATAAAAAAAAAAAAATATAGCAACCCATTTGCCAATTTAGGTAAGTTTTCAAATCCAGTTTTTTCCCCAACCAGGACTAGGGGTTTCCAGCAATGAATTTAAAAAAATTTTCCTCATCACGACTGACCCACCCTTACCTCTCCACTGCTGCTGTCTTCATATTTGCCACCTTTTTAAATTAGATTGATGAAGCCTCTGGTATATGAAACCTGGGGAAAATTTTTGGAATAAAGATATGCAAGTTTTTACACACATCATATTTATCTTTGTTGGTATCATATACCTTATTAAGGAGTATGGGGGTTTACTCCGGGTTCAAATTTACTATACAGCTTTAAACAAACTTCCCCCCTTTTTCTTGGCACATTTTTTTGTTTTTAATGTACACTAACTCCCCTTTTCTTTGAAACCCCCTCCCTTTTTAATGCAGACACTCATTTTGATCTTTTAACCAAAATTTTTAGGGCCCCTTGGGGGAAATTTAGTACTTATGATTTTTAATAATGCAAAAAAAAACCCACCTATTATACCAAAAATAAATTCCCTCCTTTCACATTTAAACCCCCTTTCCACTCCCTTTTAAAATTTTCCAAAACAAAAGTATCCCCCATCTTTTTTATGCAATGTTAAATAACACAAGGGTTAGTGCTTTTTAATTAATGTGTGGCCGGGGAAAGGGGAGATAATAGGTTCAGCTGAGGAAGTGGAAAAAAAATGATTTCCCTTGATAAAATGCCCTTCACGGGAATCAAGACACCCTTCCCTTAAAGGGAAAAAAATAATAATGTGCATTGCAAATGAAAAAAAATTTTGTAAAACTTATAATTAGATCACTTTAAAATTTAAAAATAAAAAATTGTAAATGTTGTGCTTTTCTAAAAAAGGGGAAAACCCCCCTTTCCCTTAAACAATTTTTCAAAAAAAAATGCGGGGTAGAGTATATTATAAAAATTAGGGAACAAAACAAAACAGTATAAACTACTTTATAAAAATTTTTTAAATAAAGTGCAAAAACCATATTTTAAAAGGAAATCTTTTAAAATTAAAACAAGAAAATAAAAAATAATAAAATTTTTATTTACTACAAGTACATGTACATGGAAATACAGGCCTACTGACTCAGTGACATCAAAATCTAGAAAGACACTTTTTTTATACTGACCCTTTTCGGAAAAATTAGGTCATTTTTTTTTTCCCAGGATGCAACCCACCCCCAGTTGACTAACCCCAAAGATACCCATTATACGATGGGTGAGCAGGGGCAACCGGTGTGGGGAAAACCCAAAATCTTTTTTTTCCCAAAACCCCCCTTCGCCGGGAATTTCGAACCCCAGCCCCCCAAAACCAAAGTGAAGCGGAGCTCTTGCCCCGGGCCCCGGGGAAAGACGTTTTAGTGTTTTACTTATTTTTTTTTTAAATTTTTTTTAAATTCACACGGGGCCGATTCCCACCAAGGCAGGGGGGCCCGAAAAAAAAAAACCGTTCACCACCCTTTCCCACTCCTTAAACTGTTTTTTGCCAAAAAGGGTGCTCTACCACATTTCTAAACGCAACTTTAACACCCCTCCTTCAGAGTGCAGGCACTGTACTTCCCATCTCCAGGATCAAGCCCCAGCCTCCCGGGTTTTCCCCTAAACCCCCTTCAAAAATTTTCCCTTTGCTCACCCTCCAATAGCACTTTAAAGGGTTTTAAAAACCTTTTTGTCTCCATTCACTCCCATAAAACCACCCCCAGGGCATGCCTGCGGAAGTCCAACCCCCCCTCGCAAACAAAACCCCCCTTTTACCCCCCCCCCCCAAACCCTTTTCCAACCCCGCCCCCTACCCCCCTTTCCCTTTCCCATTTACAGACTGATACATTTCTTGAAGTCTTTTCTGTTTCGCTCTATTCTCTCACATGTCCGAACCACCTCAACAACCCCCCTCACCCCCCTGGACAATTTTTTTGGGAAATTCCCGCACCTCCGCCAAACCCTTCCAAATTTAAACAATTTCTCTCCCATTAAAATTTCACACCAAAACATTGCCCTCAGAAAAGACATCTCCACTGCCTCCACCCTTTCCCTCCTCACTGAAAACTTTTCATCACCCATGCTTCAACACCCCATATAAAGGGGTTGGTAAAACAAATACTCTCATACTTTCCCCCCTCTTTGCCCCCAAAGGGACAAAGTTCTTTTGTCTCCACAGACTCCTAAGTCCCCCACTCACCCTTTTCCCCTAAATCAATTCAAATGGTTAAACCTCATTTTTCAAAACCCATCCGCTGCCCCCTCCACCCCCCCAAATATCTGAATACTTTCACCTCCCCCATACTCTCTCCCCCCAAATTCGATACCCAAATTTTTTTCATCCCCAAATTTTTTTTGTTATCCTCAAAAACCCCTTACTTTTTTCCTGTTTTTCCCCCTTTAAATTTTCTTCTTTTGCACAACCCTACCAAATTCATCCACCAATCTCTGCAATTTCCCTTTTAAATCTCCCCAAGACCCACGGTGAAAACGCAAAGAGAAACTGTGAAACTCCCATTTTATGTGTGATTTTTTACCTTTTAACTCCACCCTTTGCCAAACCCTCGCATTTACTTCTCTTACAACCCCATCTAAAATATATTAAACAACCCCTGTGACATCACACATCCTTGTCAAACCCCCTATTTTTTACGGGGAAATTTAATTTCCCTTTTTCCTACATACCTAATTTGGGACCCCTCACTATCCTCTTAAAAACTCTTCATTTGCTTTAAAGTAACCTACCTCCTAAAACCATACCCTTTCAACATCGCCACATTCCCCCCTATCCCCCCGGGGTCAAAAAACCCCTTTTTTCCAAAATCCATAAATGCCACAAAGCCCCTTTAGCCTTATCTAAATACTGTTCACTTATATGTTTAAACTTGTAAACACCTGGTCCACAAAACCCCCTACCTTTCCTAAACCCCCCTTTGCTCATCTGCTATCCAAACCCTCCGCTTACCTTAATTCTTTCAATAATAACCAAACCATACCTTTACCCGGGTACAGGGCCCCCCGGGTTTAAACGATATTTTTTTCACCCCCAGAAGTATTTTTCGGGGCCATTTACTGACCCGAATTTTTTTTCCCAAAAAAATATTGTAAAGAAAAATTAAGCCCTTTTTCAGCCCCCCAAAAACATACACGAAAAAACCCAAAAACCATTACATAAATACCTTACTTTAATTGGTCACATTTCGGAGGTAATTTTTATGCGGGGGGTCCACTGTATACTCAACAGACTTACCCCCTATAATTTTTGCACTCTCTTTTTTCCCCTTTTTCCCTTTTTACAAAGGAACTAGGGATGGGTCCTGCCAAAATTTCCCAGGGGACCTTACCCTCTTCCATACCCTTTTTTAAATAAAAGCACCAACCACTCCAAAACATATCCCCACCTGCCCTTTTTTATTTTTAACTTTATCCTATCAATCCCAGCTGCCTACCCCCTTTCATTTTACCTACCCGCCCTCACGAACTTCCCCCCACTCACAAATGGCTCTTTCCCCACTCCTACAAATGCTGTTTTCCCCCTTTCCCTATACACCCAAAAACACACTTCCCCATTTTTCATCAACATTTAACAATTCCCCCCAAAAAATTTCCCCCCATCTCCCAATACCCTAAAATCTCCATTTTTAAAAAACCCCCTCTCCCTATTTTTTTAAATACAAAAACCATTTGTTTTTCTAGGCCCTTTTTTAACCCTTTTTAATCTCACTCCAAAAATTTTTTTTTTTTTTCAACAAAATTTGGGTTTATAACATCTCACCCACTCCCCCAATTTTTTTTTTTTTTTTTTCTCTCTTTTTACATTGTTTACCACCCCTTAACCTCTCTCTTTTTCTCCCTATACTCTTCCCCCCTTGCATCACTTCTACTTTGTAAAAAAAACTTTTTTCCCTTCTAACCCCTTTTATCTTTTCCCCAATCCCCCCTTTCCCTCCCCCTCCCCTTCCCCCAACCCCCTTCCCTCCCCAACCCATTTTCCTTAAACCCCCAAACCCTTACCCCTTAACCACTCTAAACCACATTTTTTAAAAATACCCCAACTTTCGACCCATTAAACCCCAAAATTTATTACCCCCTTTTTGATTACATAATAATATGAAAAAATTTTTTTTTTACAACCCTTTTTAAAAAAATTTTTTTAAAAAATAATGGGATTGTAAAACTGAAAATAATAATTAATATATTTTGAAGGTTTTTTAATTCCAACTTAAGGTTAAAAGATTTAAAAACAAAATAAGGGGGGTTAAAAATTTTCCCGTAATAAATATGTTTTAAAGGGTTAATTAAGGGAAAAATGAACAAAAAGGAAAAATTAATCCGCCGAATAAGGGTTAAAAATTTTCGATAAAAATTGTTTTAGGTTCCTTTTTTGGAAACGATTTTTTAACCCCGTTAGGATCCTTTTAAGCCTCCCAAAAGGGACTAATTTTTCTTTTTGAGATTTCAATTTTGGCCTTTTTTTAAAACCCGTTTTTTTTCCTTTCCTTTTTCTTCTTTCAAAATTCCAAAGGTTCAACCCTTACCTAAAAAAAATTAAATTTTTTTCTTAATCTTTTTAGCATTTCCAATTTCAAATAAAGAAAATTCTTGGTTTTAAAATGTTTTTTTTTAGGTTTAATTTACAATTAAAGAACCAAGATTTAATGTTCAAATTTTTTCCCCCGGCCTTGGGGGATGGCCCCTAAGGAAAAATTTTTTTTTTTTTTATTAACTGGCTTTTAAGGGAAAATTCAAAAAAAAAACCCCTTCCAAATAAATTTAAATGTGTTTTGAAAGTTAAGTTTTACATTTAAAACAATATGGGGAAATTTAATTTTCTTCGGGCCCCCCTGCCCTTTAATTCCCAAAGGAAAATTTTTTTTTTTTTTTTAACTGGGTTTTCCTTTTTAAACAAAATGGTTTTTTAAAAAAGAAAATTAAAACTTGGGGGGAATGGTTTTCAAAATTTCTGACTAAAAAACAAAACCCCTTAACCAAATTTTTTTTTTCCCCCCCCCCCCCTTTCCCTCTTTTTGTTTCCCTTTGGCCAAAATTTCTTGGAAAAATTTCTTTTTTTTCCCAACCCCCATAACTTTCAATAATTCTACTGTAAAACTTTTACCTATATGCTCAATATTTTTTTTTGAAATGAGTTTAAAACCATAAAGTCAGACCCTTTTCTGACTTTTTATTTCAACCAAAGCTATTGCAAGGATAAAACAAGGAACTAATTTTTTCCCAATGGAAATTTCTGTATACTGGGAAATTGGGAATATAGTACTCTACTTATTTAGAGAAAAATAGAATAAATAGGTTTTAATAATATATTATATATTGGTGCAGAAATATGTATTGATGGGAAAAAGGTTTTATGGGGAAACTTTTTAATGTGGGATGTTTTTTTTTGAAGTGACTGATATGTCCCAAACATTATTTTTGGGTTTCCCATGCAAGAATAAAATCAGGTGGGTTTAAGGACAATGGCATAGGATTTAAAAGAGAAATGAAAGTGAAAACCCGAGGGAGGGAGTCATGGAAATAAAAAAACTAATAGCAGAAAGATGGCCCAGGGGGAATGAAAAGATTGAAAGGGCTTTCAAATGCAAAAGGGGTTTTTCCCCCAAAATTAAAGGGGTATTTGGGGGGTGGGGGGCAGGGGGAAAGAGGAAAAGATTTTAAAAAAGGGTGGGGGGGAGGAAAAAAGGGTTTTTGCATGGTTTAAGGTTTTAAAAAAAGTGAAAATAATTGGGAAGGTATACAAAATTTAGAAGAAAAAATGGGATTAAAAAAAAGTCAAGAGGGGTGAAAAGGAAAACTAGTAAGAACATAGAAACAGTTTTTTGGGGAAAAAATTAAAAAGTTGAGAAAGCCTTGGGAGCAAGTGGAAACCGCAGTTAAAAACAAAAAGATTTGGGGGGGTGGGGGTGGGGAGAGACAGATAGAAAATTTTGAGTTGGTTTTAATAATTTTGAGTTTTTTAATGGGGAAAGGGGGAACATTTGGGCAGGGGGGGAAAAAATATCTGGTAGAGAGATGTACTTGTGGGTTTGGGGGTTTTTAAAGCCAAAGTGGGAAAAAAAGTTGTGGAGGGGAGTTTGAGGTAAATTTGGGGGGCCCGGGGGAAAATGAAAATGGGGAGCCTTTAAAATGAGCTTTTGTAGAAAGAGGTTTGGTAATAAATAAAACCTAATTTTGGGGGATAAAAGATTTATGGGTAGGCCCCAGGAGTACACATTTTTAGAGGGGGAAACTGATTTTATTGGATTTATTAACTAGTTTTTTAGAAGGGGGAAAGAGAAAAATGGGCCCCCAAAAAAAAAAGTTTAAAAGGGGGTGAAAGTGTATAAACTAAGGGAGGGGACGTTTTGGGGGGAAATATAAACAACTTTTTGGCAAAAGGTGGATGGTGCAGGGTTTAGTATTGGGGAGGGGGGGGTTGAAGAGGGGTTGGGAAAAGTTTTTTTAAAAATACAGAAAATTTGAAAATTGGGGGAGAAGTTTTGGTTTCAGGGGGGTGGTTCAGGAGGGAAAAATGATGATTTGGTGGAAAAGATGAAGTAAAGGGGGTGAAAAAACCAAAAAAAGGGAGCTTATGAGGTATTTACAAAGCAGGAAAATGTTAAAAGAAGAGTAGAGTATATGGAGAGTAAAAAAAAGGTGAAGAAGTGCAAAAAGGGGAGCAGATGATAGAGGGGGGAGAGGTAAATGCAAGGAATTTTTTTTGAAAATTTAAAAAAAATTTTTGGGGTGAGTTAAAAAAAGTTAAGAAAGCCGGGAAACAAAAAGGGTTTATCATTAAAAACAGAGTAGGGGAGGGTTTTAAAAGGGGAATGGAAAGGTTTTTTTGGGAATGGCGAAAATATTTTTAGGAAATTTTAATGTCGACGAAGAAAAGGGGGGCGGTAATTTCATGCACTGGGGCCCCGGGAGGTTTTGTCAAACTTTTTGGAGGAAGAAAGGGAGGATGGTTTGGGGGTGGGGGGGGTGCTGAAGGGATTACGTAAATGAAAGGGGTAAAGGGGCCCGGAACTGATGGGATCATGACAGAAATGTTAAAAGCAGGGGGGGTATAGTGTTGGATTGGTTTGGGATTTTTGTTTTAAAAAAGTATAAAGAGGGAAAGGGACCCCAGGGAATTTGGGAGAAACGTGAAAGTCCCCCTTTTTATAAAGGGGGAAAGGGGGGCAAAAAAGATTGTAAAAATTATAGAGGAATAAGTTTACTGAAATAAAACCAGGGAAAAAATGTACAGTAGGGGGATAATTAAAGAATTTGAGGTCCCGACCCGAATTAGAATTGTGGATGAGGCAAAGAGGGTTTTTGAGTGGGTAGGATGGTAAATCAAGTGTTTAAAATTGAAGCAAAATGTTTAGCAGTATTTAGATAAAGGTAGGGAAGTTTTTTATTTTCATTTAAAGGATTTAAAAAGGCATATATAGAGGGAAAGGGACAAAGGGCAGATGTTTTCAAGTATAAAGGGAAAAAGGGGTAATTACTAAAGCGTAAAGAGCTTTTAAGGGGGGAGAGGGGTCAGGTTAGGGGGGTGAAAGAAAAGGGAGGGCTACTTTGGTAAAAGTAGGTCTTAGACAGGTGTTTTAATGTCACCCTTGTTTTTTAATTTTATTTATAGATGGGGGGAAAAGAAGAAAAAACAAAGGGGGTTCGGGAAAGGGGGGAAAAAATTTTTGGGAAATTAAATACAAAAGGGGAATAACACAGGGTTTCTTTTTTTCTATGATACTGTGCTTTTTGGGGGAAATTTTTACAGAAAAAAAGCAAAGGGTTTAAATGGGCGAATTTGGGGTTTTGTGTAAAGGAAAAAGTTGAAAGTGAACCCTAGAAAAAGCAAGGTATGAGGGGAAACCAAAAGATTTAGATAAAGAAAAATTGGGTAACAAATTGGGGGGGAGGAGTATGGGGAAAAAACGAATTTTTTTTCAGATATTTGGGAGTTTTACGTGTCCAGCAAAATGGATTTATGAAGGATAGGTTTTAAACCCTAAAAAATTGATGAAGGAAAAAAAAGGGGAGTGGGGCATTTTAGGTATTGGGGGCAAAAAGTTTTTCTATTAGGGAAAGAAAAGGGGAAAGTTAAAGAAAGTATAGTAGTACCCCAAAACTCTTTAAAAGGGTGTGAACCCTTTGGGGTTTAAAAGTTCCCGCAAAAGGGGGCAGTTTGGAGGGAGTGGAGAAAGTCCTTTCAAGAGCAATTTTGGTGGGAAAAAATTAGCAGAAAATTCAGTGTGGAAATTAGGAGAAAAGGTTGGGGGTTAATAAAAGTAAGTCAGAGGGCTGAAGGGGTTTTTTGAGGGGGTTTGGTCCCAAAAAAGAAATGGATCAAAGTAATTGACATGGAGAGCGTAAATCTGTAGGGGAAGGAAAAGGGGGGATAGGGGTCCCCCTCGAAAAGGTTTGGGGGGAGGGGGTTTAAAAAAGGGGGGGGGTTTGTGGTGAGGGGTTTTGGGGCTTCCCGCAAGCGTGGGGGAGCATTTAGATTTGGAGGAAAGGGGACCCAAAAGGGGATTTGAACCTGACGAACTGTTGGAGTGGAGCAGGGGAATATTTTTGTGAAGGGATTCAGGAACCGGTTATTTTATATAAACCCGGGCTTGAAATCCTGGAAATGGGAAGTACATGCCTGCCCCTCTAAAGGAGGGGGGGTTGGGGTATTGGGGAGTTTGGGGATAAAAACATACAGTGGCCCCCGGGTTTTCGATATTATTTCATTTCTAAAGTATGGGTTTAGGGGCCAGGAAATGAACGAAATTTTTCCCATAAGGAATATTTTTGAAAATTTGATTTTGGCCCTTTCAAACCCCCCCCAAAAATACACTACAAACGCACCTCAAAAATAACTTCATAATTGTCGCATTGGGGTATCGAAACCGGGGGGTCCACTGTATTGTGTATTTTATACTACATGTATATATTCAAACTTTTGTATTTGGGGCACCTCTGCAAAAACAGTGATTCGTGGAGTGGGTGAAAGTGTTAAATATGATGAAAGTATTTTTTTTTGGGGGATTTTCTTTCTCTTTGATTCACCCTGCCTCTTGGGAGAGGGCCGACTTGTTAAAAAAAAAAAAAAAAAGAAAAAGGAAAAAAATAAATGTGGGGAAAGAAAAGAGGAAGTGAAAGCAACGGGGGACAGATGGGATTAAGACTGAGATATTAAATGCAGGTGGGTTAAAGTTTTAGTGGTTGGTGTATTTGTTCATTTAAATCCCTGAAAGAAGGGAAGGTACCTCGAGACTGGTGAGAGTATACATGTTATTCATAAGGAAAACGGGTCAAGAAGTGGAAAAACCCTTTCAGAACATTAAATGTACCCTTGAAAAATTTACATTTTGCATTCCAGATAGTACTGTACAAAGCTTCATCTTAATTCTTACAGAACGTTTGTAAAAAACTGCTGAAGATAAGGCTATAAATCCAAGGGATTCAGAAAAAAAATTTTTTTTCATGATTATAATAGTTTATACAGAAAAAATCAAAAAAACTTCAAAAATACTGTATACACAAAATGTTACAAGTGATTCGGGTAGAGCTCTTTAACATAAATGAAAAGACTGACAGACACAGCAGACTACGTTTTTCAAAAATTTAATATTGTATAGTAAATACTGCTTTTAAAGGGTTTACAGGCATTTCAGTATTTCTTTTTGAAATAAAACAAATGTTCATTTATTTCCCCCTTTCGGGTGCCCCAGGTTGTTTGGGTTCCTTCATTTTTCGCTCCTTAAACAAACTCTTTTAAAGTGGTCCACAAAAGACGAGTTTCCTGTAAACAAATTGTCATACACAGAAAAGTTCTTTTATCACAAAAATTTTACATGTACAAGCAATTTGAGCTGCAAAACATTAAAATTTAAGATGAACTTTTTTAAAAAATAAATTACTATTTTTTTTCTTCGAGCTTTCCATAGTATAGTAGTACATATTAACAAAATAATTAAGCTTGGGGGCAAAGAAGGTAATGTACGGGGAAATTGTGGTACCAACACTTTTATAGGGGTGAAGCATGAGTTTAAAATGCTGCAGCAAGGGGGAGGTGGAGGCGGGGAGATGTCACATTAGGGCAATGTGTGGTGAAATATTATGCAGAGAATACTAGTGTGGAAACAGGTGGTGTGGATTTAAAAGTTTTTTAGAGGCAAAAAAGAGGGCTTGTAGAAGTGGTTTGGTTTTTTAAAGAGGGGAGGGAGAAAAATGGGATGACTTAGAGGGGTGAAAAACCCTATGGGGGGGGGGGGGGGGGGGAGGGTTTGTCCTGGAAAGGATGGAGGGAGAGGTAAAAGACTTTGTATGCAAGGGACTTGGACATGCAGCGGGCATTGGATTAGATAAGAGGAAGGAGACGAATCTTTTTGGGACCTGACAGGTGGGGGCGGGGAAATTTTTTGTAAAAGGATTCGGGGAAACCCGGGTTTTAGCCAAATTTGAGTCCTGGAGGTGGGAAGTACAATCCCTGCATTTTAAAAGGAGGGGTTGGGGTAGGTATTGGGTGACATTAAACGTCGTATCTGAGCTCCTCTGAAAAACAGTGGTTATATGTGAATGAGGTGAAAGTGTTTAAATTTTTTTTTTTGGGGATCCTGCCTCGGTGGGAGACAGCTGATTGTTGAAGAAAAAAATTTTGGTTAAAAATTCATATAAATGGTTCATTAAGCAGGTGGTTGTAGATGTGGATTCCCTTGCATGCTGGTTTCGATGAAACAAGGCTTAACTTTTTCTCTACCCAATATACATTAGATCCCCAGGAGCAAGGAAACCCTTTGGGGATGGGGAAGGGGTCATCAACTAGGAAATGGGGGGTACCGCCCCTTTCCCCGGATCAAGCCTGATCACCCTCATATCCAAAGCTGTATGAACCCAGCATTTAGTAGCATTTTTTCCCCCCTTAATTTTTTTTTTTTAAAACTTGGGCATTTTTATCAAGGGAGGGTGACCCCGAAAAAAGAAGAAACATTTTTAACATCATTCACTCCTCACTGTTTTTCCAGAGCACACAACACTACGTTAAAAAAACTGCAATGTATCACACCCCCTTTTTAACACAGTCACTGTACTTCAACCCCCAGGGCCCCAAGTCTGGCTAACAGGGGTTTCCCGAAACCCTTCATAAATGTTACTTTGCTTACACTCCAGCAGCATGTAAGTCATAAAAACCCTTTTTCTCCCTTGCCCCATCCCAAAACACCATGCATGCTTTCTGGAAGTCCAAGCCCTTTGCACACAAAACCTCCTTACCCCCTTTTTATGTATGTATGCAAGAAAAATAAGTGGTGAAAGAGAAACAGCAGTTATAAAAAAAAGTATATAATTGAATATTTAAAACGTATTTTTCTAGGCAATTGAATATAAACAAGAAAATTGGGAATAACTTAAAATTATTTTCTTATTTCTTTAATAGTATGGGAAGAAGTGACTTTTGACTATAACTTTTCATTGGTGTAGTAGTAATTACAGAAAAATTTTTTGGATTTGTATTAATAAAATTGTTCTATAATTAAAAAATAATGGGATATTATGTTTAAGCCTGCTACAGTATTGAAGATTACAAGTGGGAAAAAAGCACTTTGGGAACATTTGGGTATCTTTATTTTTGGGGAAAAATTTAGCCACACTTTTTCTTAATCTAATACAAAAAAGTTGGAAGATAGGGGTTTGAGGTAACAGTCCCCCCAGCCTGGGTCAATGTGTTCAATCCATCAATCTTGTTTTTCAAGACATAGAATGAACACTTGACTCCAAGATGAGGGGTGATTACCTCAAACCCCTTTTTCCCAAATTTTTTGCATTAGACAAAAGCCACTGTGTGGGGAAAATGTTTCCAAAAAAAGATACCCAAATGTTGCACAAGTGTTCATTATCAACAATTTTTTTTTTTTTAAAAAATTTATTCACAAAAAACAGAGCACCGAAGATTTAACATTTTTCTGCAACTTCTTTTGTACTCTCATCATAAAAGTTGATGGAGCATGAAGGAAAAGAACAGCAATCAAACCCTGTACTTTCTTTTTGATAGTTGTTTTCCAGCTGCCTACCATTTTTACCCTTTTTGCCCCCGGGCCCGGGGGCTAAAGCTCTCGCTTCACCGGCGAGGGCCAGGTTTGATTCCCGGGGAGGGTAGAAACATTTGGGCATGGTTTTTTTTACACTGTTGTCTATGTTCCCCATTAGTAAAATGGAACCCGGGTGTTAGTCGGGTGGTGTTTACCCCGGAGTTTACCCGGGGAGAGTTCCCGGGGGGCAAAGCCCCCGCGGCCTGGTCGGACCCGGCCTCCCGGTGGGTCAGAGCCTGATCAACCGGTGTTTTGCTGGCTGACCAAAAACCCAAAGTACGGCCACAGCCCGGTGGGCAGGTACCACTTTAGGTGCTTGTCCAGTGCCACTTGAAGACTGCCCGGGGGCAATGGTAATCCCCCTTATGTATGCTGGGAGGCAGTTTAAACGTCTCGGGCCCCCGGCACTTATTGTAGGTCTCCTAAGTGCTAGTGACACCCCTGCTTTTCATTGGGGGGGTTTGCATCTCGCCAAGTCTTTTGCTTTTTGATAGTGATTTTCGTGTGC
>NW_026506091.1:0-16048 GCF_026875155.1 Cherax quadricarinatus
CATTTATGGATTTGGAAAAGGCATATGATAGGGTGGATAAGGGGGGCAATGTGGCAGATGTTGCAGGTATATGGAATAGGAGGTAGGTTATTGAAAGCGGTGAAAAGTTTTTACGAGGATAGTGAGGCTCAGGTTAGAGTATGTAGGCGAGAGGGAGATTATTTCCCAGTAAAAGTAGGCCTTAGACAAGGATGTGTGATGTTACCATGGATGTTCAATATATTTATAGAGTTGTAAGAGAAGTGAATGCTCGGGTGTTGGCAAGAGGTGTGGGGTTAAAAGATAAAGAATCTAACACAAAGTGGGAGTTGTCACAGTTGCTCTTTGCTAATGACACTGTGCTTCTGGGAGATTCTGAAGAGAAGTTGCAGAGGTTGGTTGATGAGTTTGGTAGGGTATGTAAAAGAAGGAAATTAACAGTGAACATAGGAAAGAGTAAGGTGATGAGGATAACAAAAAAATTAGGCAACGGAAGATTGGATATCAGATTGGAGGGAGAGAGTATGGAGATGTGAATGTGTTCAGATATTTGGGAGTGGACGTGTCAGCAGATGGGTCTATGAAGGATGAGGTGAATCATAGAATTAACGAGGTAAAAAAGGTGAGTGGTGAACTGAGGAGTCTGTGGAAACAAAGAACTTAACCCATGAAAGCAAAGAGGGGAATGTATGAGAGTATAGTTATACCAACGCTCTTGTATGGGTGTGAGGCATGGGTTGTGAATGTTGCAACAAGGAGAAGGCTGGAGGCAGTGGAGATGTCATGTCTGTGGGCAATGTGTGGTGTGAATATAATGCAGAAAATCCGTAGTTTGGACATTAGGAGGAGTTGTGGGATTACCAAAACTATTATCCAGAGGGCTGAGGAGGGGTTGAGATGGTTAGGACATGTAGAGAGGTTGGAAGGAAATAGAATGACTCCAAGAGAGTGTGAATCTGTAGTGAAGGGAAGGCGAGGTAGGGGTCGGCCTAGGAAAAGTTGGAGGAGGTTTTGCATGTGTGTGGCTTGGACTTCCAGCAAACGTGCGTGAGCGTGTTAGACAGGAGCGAATGGAGACAAATAGTTTTTAGGACTTGGCGTGCTGTTGGAGTGTAAGCAAGGTAACATTTATGAAGGGATTCAAGGAAACCGGCAGGCCGGACTTGATTCCTGGAGATGGGAAGTACAGTGTCTGCACTCTGAAGGAGGGGTGTTAATGTTGCAGTTTTGTAACTGTAGTGTCAGCATGCCTCTGGCAAGACAGTGATGGAGTGAATGATGAGTTTTTCTTTTTGGGACACCCTGCCTTGGTGGGAAATGGCCGACGTTTTATTTTATATATATATATATATATATATATATATATAATATATATATATATATATATATATATATATATATATATATATGCTCTGCCGAATAGGTAAAACTTGCGATTTCGGCTTAAGCAGCAACGCTCATCTTGCTGAATGAGACAAGCGATAATTTGTGTATGCAATAATTTCGCAAAAATCATTCTGAACCTAACGGAAAAAATATATTTCACTGTGTTTGTTTATTATTAAATTATTGTAAACTTATCTAAAATATATTTAGTTGGATTAGGCTAAAATAAATTGCGCTTGTTATAATAAGGTTAGGTAAGTTTTCTAAGATTTTTTTGGTGCAAAATTATAAATTTTTACATTAACATAAATGAAAAAATATATCTTAAAACTTACAACAGAAATTTTAGAAAGGACTTAATTTTAAATGAGTTCTTGCTAACTGACCAGTTTTACCTATTCGGCACGACATTATATATATATATATATATATATATATATATATATAATATATATATATATATATATATATATATATATATATGCACAATAAGATCACAGTAAACAGATATTAAAATACGCAAAACCACTGAAAAAATAGTGAAATGATACAGAGATAGGCCGTATGATGATACAAAGATAGGCCGTATGATTCATTCTGAGGAGGATAGCAATGAACTCCAGGAGGATTTGGACAAATTAATGTCTTGGTCTGAAAAATGGCAGATGAAGTTCAATGTGGATAAGTGTAATGAAAATAACCCTCGAAGCTATAAACTAGGTGAAGTAGAACTTGATCATACAGAATGTGAAAAAGACTTGGGAGTCATGGTAAGCAGAAATCTGAAGCCAAGACAGCAGTGCCTTAGTGTGCGCAACAAGGCTAACAGAATACTTGGATTTATCTCAAGAAGTATAAGTAACATAAGAACATAAGAACGGAGGAACACTGCAGCAGGCCTGTTGGCCCATACTAGGCAGGTCCTTTACAATTCATCCCACTAACAACACTTGACCAACCCAATTTTCAATGCCACCCAAGAAACAAGCTCCGATGTGCAAGTCACTCTCAAATCCAACCCCTCCCACTCATGTACTTATCCAACCTAAATTTGAAACTACCCAAAGTCCCAGCCTCAATAACCCAACTAGGTAGACTGTTCCACTCATCAACTACCCTATTTCCAAACCAATACTTTCCTATGTCCTTTCTAAATCTAAACTTATCTAATTTAAATCCATTACTGCGGGTTCTCTCTTGGAGAGATATCCTCAAGACCTTGTTAATATCCCCTTTATTAATACCTATCTTCCACTTGTACACTTCGATCAGGTCTCCCCTCATTCTTCGTCTAACAAGTGAATGTAACTTAAGAGTCTTCAATCTTTCTTCATAAGGAAGATTTCTAATGCTATGTATTAATTTAGTCATCCTACGCTGAATGTTTTCTAACGAAATTATGTCCATTCTGTAATATGGAGACCAGAATTGAGCTGCATAATCTAGGTGAGGCCTTACTAATGATGTATAAAGCTGCAGTATGACCTCTGGACTTCTGTTGCTTACACTTCTTGATATAAATCCCAGTAATCTATTTGCCTTATTACGTACGCTTAGGCATTGCTGTCTTGGTTTAAGGTTGCTGCTTACCATAACCCCCAAGTCCTTTTCGCAATCTGTATGGCTAAGTTCTACATTATTTAACTTATAAGTGCTAGGGTTTTGGACACTCCCGAGCTTCAGAACCTTGCATTTATCTACATTGAACTGCATCTGCCACTTTTCTGACCAAGAGTCGAGTTTGTCTAAATCCTCCTGAAGCTCCCTAACATCTACGTTTGAATCAATTATCCTACCTATCTTCGTGTCATCGGCGAATTTGCTCATATCACTAGTAATTCCTTCATCAAGATCATTGATATATATTATAAACAACAACGGGCCCAAGACTGATCCCTGTGGAACGCCACTTGTTACTGATCCCCACTCGGATTTAACCCCATTTATGGACACTCTCTGCTTCCTGTCTGTGAGCCATGATTCGATCCACGAGAGCACCCTTCCCCCAATGCCATGAGCTGCTACTTTCTTCAACAGTCTTTGGCGCGGAACTCTATCAAATGCCTTACTAAAATCTAAGTAAACAATATCAAATTCTTTATCGTGGTCAACAGCCTCAAAAGCTTTACTGAAGAAAGTTAATAAATTAGTTAGACAAGACCGGCCTCTTGTGAATCCATGCTGAGTATCCTTAATCAAGCTATGCTAATCGAGATGGCTTCTTATAATCTCAGCTATAATTGACTCTAGTAATTTGCCTACAATTGAGGTCAGGCTTATTGGGCGGTAATTTGACGGTAACGACTTGTCCCCTGTTTTAAAAATAGGAATTACATTAGCCATCTTCCACATATCAGACACTACACCTGTTTGAAGAGATAAATTAAAAATATTAGTTAATGGTTCACAGACTTCCAATTTGCATTCCTTAAGAACCCTTGAAAAAGCCTCATCAGGACCCGGTGACTTATTTTGCTTCAGTCGGTCTATCTGCTTCACAACCATTTCACTAGTGACTGTGATGTTACATAATTTATCTTCTTCTGATCCACTATAAAAATTAATTACCGGAATATTATTAGTGTCTTCCTGTGTAAAAACCGAGAGAAAATAATTATTTAAAATCGAGCACATTTCATTCTCTTTGTCAGTAAGATGCCCATATGTAAAGTAAAAGGACACAAGTGCAACTAATGTGACATTTATTGTAGCAACGTTTCGCTCTCCAGGAGCTTTATCAAGCTTGATAAAGCTCCTGGAGAGCGAAACGTTGCTACAATAAATGTCACATTAGTTGCACTTGTGTCCTTTTACTTTACATATTGTCGGTAATTCTACCAACTTTATTACAAGATGCCCATAGCTATTTTTAAGGGGACCTATCTTATCTCTGACTTTTGTTCTATAGACCTGGAAAAAACTTTTTGGGTTAGTTTTAGAATCCCTAGCAACTTTAATTTCATAGTCCCTTTTAGCTTTTCTTATCCCCTTTTTAATGTCCCTCTTAATGTCAATATACTGATTCATAAGATGACCCTCGCCTCTTTTGATACGCCTATAAATTCCTTTCTTATGCCCTAGTAGATATTTCAGCCTATTATTCATCCATTTTGGGTCATTTCTATTTGATCTAATTTCCTTATAAGGGATAAACGTTCTTTGAGCAGCATGTATTGTGTTCAGAAAACTGTCATATTGATAGCTCTCTTCGTTACCCCAGTCAACAGATGATAAGTGTTCTCTAAGCCCATCGTAATCTGCTAAGCGAAAATCTGGACTCTTACTGAGTTATCCCTACTATCATACTTCCATTCAATTTTAAATGTAACTGATTTGTGGTCGCTAGCACCCAGTTCCTCTGAAACTTCTAAATTATTAACAAGGGATTCATTGTTTGCCAGAACTAAGTCAAGCAGGTTATTACCCCTTGTAGGTTCTGTCACAAACTGCTTCAAAAAACAATCCTGAACTACTTCTAAGAAATCGTATGATTCTAAATTCCCAGTCAAGAAATTCCAATCAATATGACTAAAGTTAAAGTCTCCCAGAATTACTACATTATCGTGCCTTGTGGCCCTAACAATTTCCTCCCATAGTAGTCTCCCCTGGTCCCTATCTAAATTTGGGGGACGGTATATCACACCTAAAATTAATTTTTCATGCCCCTCTGAAAATTCTATCCAAACAGACTCTGTATGTGTTACTTCAGACTTAATACCCGTTTTTATGCAACAGTTTAAGCGATCTCGGACATACAATGCCACCCCACCCCCCTTCCCGATACTTCTATCTACTTGGAACAATTTAAAACCCTGAATGTGACATTCTGCAGGCATGTCCCGACTTTTTGAATTAAACCACGTCTCAGTAATGGCAAATACATCTATGTTACCTGCACTAGCAACTAGTCTCAACTTGTCCATCTTATTCCTAGCACTGCGACTATTTGTGTAATAAATATTTAATGACCCTCCTCTCTCTTTACCCTTCCTGCTCCTTTCTGTTTATTCCACTAAACCTATTACTGTCCTTGTCAATTAGTGCCACTGGCTTTCCAATATCCACCTCATTTTGCCTATTACTAGTTCTCCTAGTGCTCATGTTACTACCCTGCGACTTCACAGTTTTCCCGCCAAAACCCATACCACTGACTATTCCTAGTTTAAAGACCTAACAGCTCCCTCCACTGCGTTGGCCAGTGCTCCCACCCCACACCTAGATAAGTGAACCCCATCCCTGGCATACATGTCATTTCTGCCATAGAAGAGGTCCCAGTTGTCAATGAATGTTACTGCATTTTCCTTACAGTATTTGTCCAGCCAGCAATTGACACCAATTGCTCTGGACAACCATTCATTTCCAACTCCTCTCCTTGGCAAAATGCCACATATGACAGGTTTCCCACCCTTCCTCCTAATTATCTCTATTGCTGACCTATACCTGCTAATCAGGTCCTCACTCCTACGTCTGCCAACATCGTTGCCTACAGCACTGAGTCAGATAATAGGATTGCTCCCATTACCTCTCATGATGTCATCCAGACGGCTAACAATATCCTTCATCCCAGCCCCAGGAAAACACACTCTCTGCCTCCTACTCCTATCCTTCAAGCAGAATGCCCTATCCATGTACCTAATCTGGCTATCCCCAACAACAACAATGTTTTTACCTTCCTTGGCGTCGTCCGTCGTGATGCTCCGAGTAGTCGACTCACATTCGCCAGGTAGCATTACACCACTTGTAGAATTCGTCAAGACGTTCTCGATGGTCTTCGTTGGGGTTTCTAGGGATGTCTTACTCACATCTGCCAATGCTTCTTTGGTGCTCGTTGTGGCATTCCCAGTAGAACACTCACATTCGTCAGGTAGCACCGAGAAAGGGTTGGAAGTTTCCACGGTAGTCTTCTGGTTTCTCGTTGTTTCTGCCTCTCCAACCGTTTTCTTGATCTTCAGCTTGGTTCCATGTTGCCCGGCCACTAACCAAGCTCCCCTCTTAACCAGGGGACTCACAACAGAAGGATTACTACGAATCCTCTTGTTCTCCTCCGTTAATCGCCGTATCTCCATCTTAGCAACTCTGAGCTCTTCTCTCAGCTGCTGGTAAAGTTGCTCAAGAGAGGGCATCCTGGTACAGATTCACAGAGAGCACACAAACAGGTCTTCACAGGATAAATTAGACAGTCCCTCAACCTTGAGTCTACAGCTCTATACATCACTAGTGAGGCCTCATTTAGATTATGCTGCTCAGTTTTGGTCTCCTTACTACGGGATGGATATAGACTCATTAGAGAACATACAGAGAAGAATGACTAAAATTATTTACTGTGTAAGGAATTTCCCGTATGAAGATAGACTTAAAGCCTTAAATCTCCACTCTCTGGAGAGACGTAGAATGAGGGAAGATATCACTGAAGTGTGTAAGTTGAACAATCTTCCCAGTAGGGTGATAGAGGCTAGGACCTTGGGTAGCTTTAAGAAGAGATTGGACAAATATATGAGTGGGAGGGGCTGGGTTTGATTGGTGTCATTGGGTACGGGAGTTAATTCTTGGGTAGAGATCGTTTTGATAAGGACCTGCCTTGTATGGGCCAGTAGGCCTTCTGCAATGTTCCTCCATTCTTATGTTCTTAAATTCCAAGCGCTTTTGTGACTTCTCACATTATCAAGGAACTATAAAATAATGTGAGAAGTCACGAAAACACTTGGAATTTCGCTATTTTTTCACAGTGGTTGTTTTGCATACATACATATATATATATATATATATTATATATATATATATATATATATATATATATATATATATATATATATATATATATATATGAATGTCATGGCTTAAAAATAAATGATGTAAGAATTACACTCAATGATTTTTTTCTTTCAGCCACGAGAAGGGTTGGTTTAAATGCCCTGCCCCTCCCTATCCCCAACCATGAAAAGCATCGTACGTGCCTGGGTGCGTGCACGGGCGTGATGAAAGGTGAGTATGGGGCGGGGCGGACGCAGAGGGCAGGTTAGGGGAGAGGGCAGGTACAGGGCAGAGTAGAGGGTGCACAAAAAGCTCCTGGGGAGGCCTGAGGTGTACAATAGCCTCTAAATATGCGCACAATGCCGCCGGAGATGCCCCCACTGCCTAGGGTTTCGCCGCAGCCGCAGATGCCGCCGCCAAAACTGCTGCGGATGCAGTCGGTGTGCCTCCTCACCATCTCCAACACAAACGCCTCACGTGAGGACACTTTTAGGTTCATGTCAATATAAGAGCAGATGTTTCGAATCGCTACCAGTTCAGCCTCAGAAAGTACACGAACAAGAACACGCATCCAGAGATTTTTTAGTCGGTTTTGTAACTGCACCCGGCACAGGAGAGGGGGATAAACGGGGGGAAAGGAAGAAAGGAGGGAAAGAGAAGGTATAGGAGGAGGGAAAAGCAGGGAGGAGGAGGGAAGGGCGGGTGGGGGCAAGGAAGAAAGCCACAAGAAGAGGTTTTAATTGAGCCTTTGTGGAATTCAAGAGTGTCACTGGCATACACATTCAATTCCCTTGTGTCCCCAAGGAAGTTTTCACCTCTTGCTACCAGCACATCTCTTTTTTCTCACGACGGCAAAGTTGGCCAGCCTCCTCCCAGGCTGCCGGGGCATCCCTCCCACTCTTATCTCACCAGTGTCAAGATCAGCAGAGGCAGCATCATCTTCATGCTTATCAAAGAGGAAAATCATCATAAAAAATCGTTGGAAAGTCTAACAAAACATCTGGATAATTATCTTAACCCTGATGTGTGGCAGCGCAGGAACCTATTAGAGCAATGCTGGAACCTGGCAGAGCAGGGAAATGCTGGAAACTGGAGGACAATACTGGAAACTGTCAAGGCATTCCTGGTAGGACAGGATAGTGCTCTAAAATGGCAAGATAATGCTGAGAATTTGTAGGACAGTGCTGGAAGACATTAGGACAGGGCTAGAAGCTGGTAAGGAAGTGCTGGAAACTGGCTGGAGCAGGCAGGCAGGCAGGCAGGCAGGCAGGCAGGCAGGCAGGCAGGCAGGCAGGCAGGCAGGCAGGCAGGCAGGCAGGCAAGCAGGAAGGCAGATAGGCAGGCAGGCAGGTAGACAGGCAGGCAAGTAGGTAGGCAAGTAAGCATGCAAGCAGGCAGGCAGGCAGGCAGGCAGGGAGGCAGGCAGGCAGGCAGGCAGGCAGGCAAGCAGGCAGGCAGGCAGGCAGGCAGGCAGGCAGGCAGGCAGGCAGGCAGGCAGGCAGGCAGGCAGGCAGGCAGGCAGGCTGGCAGGCTGGCTGGCTGTCTACTGAGGCCCATTACGTTCCTTTCATGGGCATCTAGCGCTACCACAAAGACGCGCGCCACACATACACAAAAAAAACTCACACAGAGGATCGTGGTACCTGGCCACCAGAGAACCACAGAGACTTCCTGCGGGGGTAAACTTGCCGCAAACTGTACACACACTAGTGCTGCTGTGTGCTCCCCGTGTCTCCCTCGTGTTTGGTTCCCACTTTGTTCTTCGTATTTCCTCTGCAATTTTTTTCTTGTTTTTCTCTTCGTAATTTGTTCCTCATGTTGTGTTCGCTCTAATTATTTAATCGAGTTTGGATATTTCTAGTTCAGTACTTCGGCCTGTCTCTTCATTACAAAACGGTACTAGATTAAATACAAGATAAAGACAGTCTTGAGAAACCAAAACACAACAGTGAGATGCTGTCTGTTATTAAGAGGATGGGCAGTGAGGTTTGAGAAACTCACTGAAGACTATTTTTTTGCTGGACGAGAATCACCGCCACGAGCCTGTTTTCCGAAATTTGTGTATTTATACTAATTATAATAGTTGTCTAACTTATATGTAATATTCTAGCTTGTGAAGAAAGGACGAAAAAGCACAATACCGTGACTAAAACAATACGCAAATAAGCCACACATAGGAGAGAGAAAAGCTTACGACGACGCTTCGGTCCGACTTCAACCATTAATAAAGTGAACATTAAAATGGTATAAAATACACGATGTCACATGACACGTCCTTCACAAGTACACCTGATACTTATGCAGTATTTACATTATTTTTTTGTGTCTTCACCTATAACACTATTTATTGATGCGATTGTTTTTTCTGTAACAGGAACAGACGGAAATAAATGGTATCAAATACCGACACAGTGGAAATATAAACACATATGCAGTATAATGTGATCCTTTATTGACAACGTTTCACCCACACAGTGGGCTTTTTCAAGTCACACACAAGATCCACCCCAGGTAGATCTGTGTGTGACTTGAAAAAGCCCACTGTGTGGGTGAAACGTTGTCAATAAAGGATCACATTATACTGCATATGTGTTTATATTTCCAACAGGAAGAGACCCGGGAAAATGTTAACCAAGCCTGAGTCAGAGTCACTAACATCACTATCACCAGAATCGCCAACTTCTAGCTTTCAGTAATATAATGATCACTTCCCCCCTCATCGCCACTTCTATCATTATTGTTAGGTAAGACACATATGCAACAGTTAGGTATCTTTATTTCGAAACGTTTCGCCTACACAGTAGGCTTCTTCAGTCGAGTACAGAAAAGTTGATAGAAGCAGAAGATACTTGAAGACGATGTAATCAGTCCATCACCCTTAAAGTTTTGAGGTGGTCAGTCCCTCAGTCTGGAGAAGAGCATTGTTCCATGGTATGAAACAATATTGTTTCATACTATGGAACAATGCTCTTCTCCAGACTGAGGGACTGACCACCTCAAAACTTTAAGGGTGATGGACTGATTACATCGTCTTCAAGTATCTTCTGCTTCTATCAACTTTTCTGTACTCGACTGAAGAAGCCTACTGTGTAGGCGAAACGTTTCGAAATAAAGATACCTAACTGTTGCATATGTGTCTTACCTAACAACCTGTCGGTATTTTATACCATTTTAATGTTCAATCTATCATTATTTTATAATGACAAATACCTTTTAATGTGGAGGAATGTTCTTAGGAGTGAGTGAGGTTGAGGGACAGCTGTACGCTGCGTTAAATGGCTGCAAATTCATTATTTCTGTAGAATTCCTCTAAATTGTTTTCACCATAACATGTATCACTGGAAATATAAACACATATGCAGTATAATGTGATCCTTTATTGACTACGTTTCACCCACACAGTGGGCTTTTTCAAGTCACAAACAGATCTGTTTGTGACTTGAAAAAGCCCACTGTGTGGGCGAAACGTAGTCAATAAAGGATCACATTATACTGCATATGTGTTTATATTTCCATTGTGTCGGTATTTTATACCATTTATTTCCATGTATCACTGCTACTAATAACACTATATCTGAGGGGCATATTATTTTGAATTTCACCCAAATTATCATGATTCTTTGCCATGATGCCAGAAGTAGTATTAGAACCATGCGTCCCATGGCACTGTGTACGCTTTTATCTTACAAGAGACTAATTCACAATTAACCCAAACACGCGCTTGAAAATCTACAATGTCGGACGCGGGAAATACAAGAACGATGTGATTTTTTACGAACGTACGTGCATACATGCATTCATGTGTGTACTTACGTCTATGGTTGCAGGTGCCGAGTCTCATCTCCTGGGATCCATCTCTTAACTTACCACTTGCCAGATTCATTTCTAGCCTTCCCAATCTTCACAACCGTACATTTTCTGGGGTTTAAATTCAGGTATCCACTTATGTTACTAATCCTGAAGTTTGTCCAGATACATTTGTAGCCTTTCCCTGCCTCGTTGGTTTTTATCCTCATTAGTTTTACAACGTCAGTAGAGATAAACCTAACTTAATCCCATCTAGCATGTCATTCACATGTATGTTAGAAACAATACAGGTCCCAATACCGATCCTTGCGGAACCCCGCTTGCCACTCCTCCCCGTTCTGATAACTCTTCCCGGATAATTATCACACTGTTTCCTTTCAGTAAAGTATTCTCTGAGCTACCAGAATACATTCTGTCATTCTTGCCTGTACCTCAAGATTTTGCTTAAAGTTTCATGTGAGGTACAGTACCAGATGTTTTCTTGCAGTCCAAGAATATGCAAGCCATCCAACCCTCTCACTCCTGTCTCACTTTAGTTACTTTGTAACAGAACTACAAGTTAGTAAGACAAGATTTATCATTTCTAAGCCAGCGCTAATTGGGGAATGAGTGTGTATGGGTGTATGTGTGTGTGTGTGTGTGTGTGTGTGTGTGTGTGTGTGTGTGTGTGTGTGTGTGTGTGTGTGTGTGTATGTATGTGTGTGTGTTAGTTACCATTTTGTCCTAGGCACATGTCGATTAGACACTAGGCCTGTTGTGTGTGTGTGTGTGTGTGTGTGTGTGTGTGTGTGTGTGTTGTGTGTGTGTGTAGGTGTGTAGGTGTGTAGGTGTGTAGGTGTGTAGGTGTGTGTGTGTGTGTGTGTGTGTGTGTGTGTGTGTGTGTGTGTGTGTGTGTGTGGGTGTGTGTGTGTGTGTGTGTGTGTGTGTGTGTGTGTGTGTGTGTTAGTTTACCATTTTGTGTATGTGTGTGTGTGTATGCGTGTGGTGTATGTGTGTGTGTGTGTGTGTGTGTGTGTGTGTGTGTGTGTGTGTGTGTATGTTGTGTGTGTGTGTGTGTGTGTGTGTGTGTGTGTGTGTGTGTGTGTGTTTTGTGTGTACTCACCTATTGTACTCACCTATTTGTGGTTGCAGGGATCGAGTCATAAGCTCCTGGCCCCGCCTCTTCGCTGATTGTTACTAGGTCCTCTCTCTCCCTGCTCAATGAGCTCGTGTGTGTGTGTGTGTGTGTGTGTGTGTGTGTGTGTGTGTGTGTGTGTGTGTGTGTGTGTGTGTGTGTTGTCTTGTGTGTGTTGTGTATGTTGTGTGTGTATGTTGTGTATGTTGTGTATGTTGTGTGTGTATGTTGTGTATGTTGTGTGTGTGTTGTGTGTGTATGTTGTGTGTGTTGTGTTGTGTGTGTTGTGTTGTGTGTGTTGTTTGTGTTGTGTTGTGTGTGTTTGTGTGTGTTGTGTTGTGTTGTGTTGTGTATGTTGTGTTGTGTTGTGTTGTGTTGTGTTGTGTTGTGTTGTGTTGTATTGTGTTGTGTTGTGTGCGTGCGTGTGTACATCTCGCTACCAATTAGGGTTAACTCTGAACTAACCTGCGTGATCCAATATGTCCTGCTTTGAATCCTCTCAGCTTCCAATATACTGTATTAGAGACTCCTCCATCAATATGCTCTACTGACACTGTCAACATATTTCCTAGTGTACCCTCGAGACGCTTGCTGATTCACCTTCTAACTGGACGGCAGCCCTGATGGTAGGGTGGATAGCACGAAGGGTGAAGGGAAGCACAGAGGGCAGGCTGGAGAGAAGCTATTTAACTCACGACATATACACATGACCCTGTGAGACCTTACTGGATGACACAAAATATGGAAGAGAGATTTTAAGTGTTTAGGTATTAGAGATATATTGGATATCCGCATCCGCGGAACATCCGCACAATTTCTTACATCCGCTTCCGCATTTTACTGTTGACAGCATCCGCATATGCATCCGCATCCGCAAAATATGTAAGACATCCTCATACACATCCGCATCCGCGGATATCTAAATTTTCACATCCGATACATCTCTATTAGGTATGAAGCCAGAAGCTTCAGTAGTGAAGCTCACCACACCACCATACTACGTTGAGAGGCAGGGCTCACGAAATCAACTTCATATAAGGTAAAGAAGCTCCATAAATTATCAAAGAATGTTACCTGAACTAAGGGGATATGTGCTACGAGGAAAGACTCGAGGAACTTAAACTTACAACACTAGACGAGAGGAGGACTATACGGCAATGATTCGAATCCTATAAAAGTACAAGTAAAAAGAGCATACACTTATTTCTCCATCATTTTCTCTTGCCTCCTTCATCCATGTCTGTCCCTCCCTCCCTTCTTTACCTTCTACCCTCACCAGTACTACACAATATAACCATTTATGAAACACTTAAGTAAATATTTTGACATTATTGATTGTAATTGAATGTAACAGGTATTCCCACTACAAGACAACCTTTACATAAAATATTTCTTTTAGTGGGTTCCACTTTCCCTATTGATGTGACAGTGGCGATGATGGTAGTGAATCATGAAGACCTCTTTTAATTAGAACAAGCGACTTGAAGAATGTAGGAGCGAGCTTCCAACATTCTTTGCAAGTGTTTGGCGCACCACAAAGTATATATACATCTTCAGAATTTTACTAACATAATAATACTGGGTAACATTAAAAAGTGAAGATCGCTCTTCATTCTGCTTTATTAACAACTTGATCACTGTTCATCGCTTATGATCAGCAGTTTATGGTCTCAAGAAATACTGTACACACATACAAAGTGCTGGTCAGGTAAATGATGCCCCCCCTCCCCCACCCTTCCTATTCTCTTCCATGTAACCATCTATCCCTCCAACGTTAACCCCCATCCCTTTCACTATACATAAAAAAATACTAATAAAAAATTTCATACCATATACTTTCCTCTCCCTTCACGCCCTTCATCCAGTTCCAATTCTTCCTTTTCCCTTACCCCATCCATTCCTCCTTTTCTTCCCATTCTTTCTCCTCCCTCCTGCCCCGGCTTCTCATTTACCATGTTCTTGCATACCCTTTCCCCGGTTTTTTTTTTTCATCCCCCTCCACCTCTTTCACTTTTGTGTCTTGTTCCTATTGACTCTCACTGACGCACTCGCCTCTCCGATCCTTTCATTTTTTATATTTTTCATTTTCCTTAATCTACACTCCTGTCATGATCTTTGGACGGCTTCCTTCTCACTTCAGCCTCTCCTGGTTACTCAGGGAAGAGGGAACAGTCGAACCTACGGCAAGCCAGTTCTGAATCTAGCAGGCTAGTAGTTAGAACACTGGCCTGATAGTTTCAGGACTGGCTTTCCATGGTTTCGAACCCTGCCCATTCTCTGACATGTTTACAATCGTGTTAGAACGATTTTCGCGAATATTCTGGTTACCGATATTTACATACTTGCTTTCTCTTATTCCTTTTTTCCTGCCTTTCACTTGTTTCCCATTCTAACTACCCTCTTAATTTGATCTCATTTTAGACTTCTGCTACACTATCCTTGCCACAGTCATCAAGAACAGTGGTCCTCAGGCGTTTTTGCTCGCGTTTCCCTAACAACAAGTTGACCTCTCATCCACCGCTCCCTTTATTTTTCCTGATGTAAATTGTGCAATATATATATATATATATATATATATATATATATATATATATATATATATATATATATATATATATAATATATATAAATTATATTTTTTTTTTTTCAACAAGTCGGTCGTCTCCCACCGAGGCAGGGTGACCCAAAAAAAAGAAAGAAAATCCCCCAAAAAGAAAATACTTCATCATCATTCAACACTTTCACCACACTCACACATCACTGCTTTTGCAGAGGTGCTCAGATACAACAGTTTAGAAGCATATACGTATAGAGATACACAACATATCCCTCCAAACTGCCAATATCCCAAACCACTCCTTTAAAGTGCAGGCATTGTACTTCCCCATTTCCAGGACTCAAGTCCGACTATATGAAATAACCGGTTTCCCTGAATCCCTTCACTAAATATTACCCTGCTCACACTCCAACAGATCGTCAGGTCCCAAGTATCATTCGTCTCCATTCACTCCTATCTAACACGCTCATGCACGCTTGCTGGAAGTCCAAGCCCCATCACCCACAAAACCTCCTTTTACCCCCTCTTTCCAACCCTTTCGAGGACGACCCCTACCCCTCTTTCCTTCCCCTATAGATTTATATGCTTTCCATGTCATTCTACTTTGATCCATTCTCTCTAAATGACCAAACCACCTCAACAACCCCTCTTCTGCCCTCTGACTAATGCTTTTATTAACTCCACACCTTCTCCTAATTTCCACACTCCGAATTTTCTGCATAATATTTACACCACACATTGCCCTTAGACAGGACATCACTGCCTCCAACCGTCTCCTCGCTGCTGCATTTACCACCCAAGCTTCACATCCATATAAGAGTGTTGGTACTACTATACTTTCATACATTCCCTTCTTTGCCTCCATAGATAACGTTTTTTGACTCCACATATACCTCAACGCACCAACTCACCTTTTTTCCCTCATCAATTCTATGATTAACCTCATCCTTCATAAATCCATCCGCTGACACGTCAACTCCCAAGTATCTGAAAAACATTCACTTCTTCCATACTCCTCCTCCCCAATTTGATATCCAATTTTTCTTTATCTAAATCATTTGATACCCTCATCACCTTACTCTTTCTATGTTCACTTTCAACTTTCTACCTTTACACACATTCTCAAACTCATCCACTAACCTTTGCAATTTTTCTTTAGAATCTCCCATAAGCACAGTATCATCAGCAAAAAGTAACTGTGTCAATTCCCATTTGAATTTGATTCCCCATAATTTAATCCCACCCCTCTCCCGAACACCCTAGCATTTACTTCTTTTACAACCCCATCTATAAATATATTAAACAACCATGGTGACATTACACATCCCTGTCTAAGACCTACTTTTACCGGGAAGTATTCTCCCTCTCTTCTACACACCCTAACTGAGCTCAACTATCCTCATAAAAGCTCTTTACAGCATTTGAACTTACCAACCTATTCCCAAATAACCTTT